>CAUYPK010026779.1:0-49495 GCA_963574355.1 Loris lydekkerianus
CAGTGTGCGACACACCTGGATTCAGCAACAGGGTTGGGGGTGGTGCGCACGGTTCTCTGTGCCTGGCACCCAGTGACTTTGGCACAGAGAACCCAAGGCTCTAGCAGTCTCTGGCCAGGAGAAGGGCTCTGCGCAGAGGCAGGGAGGGCTCCAGAGGGCACGCAGCTACCAGAGTCCCTCGTCAGATGGATGTGCTAGTGTGGAGGCTGGGAGGACACAGGAGGAGAGATGCAGGGTTGTGTGGCTCCCGCAGTTCCTGGTCAGGGAATGTGGAGCCCTAGTGTGTGCGGGTCACTGGTCGGGGGTTGCTGCACACCTCTTATGGAGGTCCGGGCAGTGCCAAGCCCAAGAGTTTGAGGTTGCTATGAGCTGTGAAATCAGGGCACTCTACCCAAGGCAACAGCCCAAGGCTCCAGTGTGCCAAAACCATCTCACTCTGCTCCTAAGGATTAGGGCTGTGAGGCAGTTCAGTCCCCGCCTTTAAGCTGCCCAGTCACTAGGTTACTTTGACCCGCCCATTCCTTGCTCTGGGACCCTGAGGGCGGACCTTGCCGGAGCAGTTTTTTCACACAATGGCTTTCACTGAGTACAGCTCAGTGGCTCATTTTGGGGTCCCAGACAATGCCCAAAGTTCTCTACACTTTTGCTCAAGCTCTTCACCAGGCAGCTTAACTGAGCACCAAGTCCAAGAACACCAAAAAAGTTCACAGGTAAGGCCTTTCCAGTTTGCAGTCTCACTGCTGCTTGTACTCAACGGTTGCTGGTGTGATTAGGTCAATCGAACACACGCAGCCACTTGCCAGTTTTTAACTGTTTCTGTCCCTTGCTGGCTCCCTGTATCCTCAAAGGGATGATCATAGGCAGATCCCACCAGCCAGAGATGTCTGGAGTCTTGTCTCCCTAGAGTTGCCGTGCCCATTTGCAGGGAAGCTGTTACTCAGCCGCCATCTTTAATCCAATCTCTTCTCAGAGTTTCATGGTTCTCTTTACAGAGTTCTTGTTTTTGTTTTTGAGACAGTCTCACTCTATTACCCTGGGTAGAGTGCTATGGTGTCATAGCTTAAAGTAACCTCCAACTCTTGGAATCAAATGATTTTCTTTCCTCAGCCTCCTGAGTAGCTGGGACTGCAGGCACCTGCCACAATGCCCAGCTAATTTTCCTATTTTTTTTTTTCTTTTTCTTTCTTTCTTTCTTTTTTTTATTTTTTATTTTTTATTTTTTTTAGTAGAGACATGGTCTTGCTCTTGCTCAGGCTGATCTTGAACTCCACAGGTCAAGCAATCCACCCACTTCAGTCTTCCTAAGTGCCAGCATTATAGGCATGAGCAACAGTGCCCAGCACTGGTTTGACTATTTTAAATTTTCTTTGCATGTCCAATAGTATTTGCTTTAAATCCTTAGCCACTATGTTTAGCACAAATAGGTTTATGAAAACTATATCTTTTTGTTAAATTTTCCTTTTATTATTCTGTTATGTCTAATTTCACCTGGTCAGGGGTTTAAATCATAAATTCTACCAAAAACAATTATTATTTTTTCTTTCTTTTGTTTTAATTTGCCTAGTACTCTTTCATTATTCCATTATTATCAGCCTGTATTACTTTGTGTGTGAGTGTGTTTTAACCTCACCTTTTAATGGATTTTGTATTATAACCCCATTTGATGCATGAATGCATTTAGTCTATTATTAGTGTAATAATCAAAACACTTGACTTAAGACCTTCCTTGAAATTATACGTTGTAAGTTATTCTACTTTCTTGTGTCTACTTTGTCTTTTCCTGGTTTAAGCAATTGACTATTCCTTTCATTATTTTACCTCATTAATTGGTATGTTCCCCTGCATATTTCCATTCCATTAATGGTTGCTTTCCCCCTCTCTCACATAAATATATTTTAAAACCGTGGGATACTTAATATATCCTCAATGAATCCCCAACAATAAAAAAGAAAAAAAAATATATATATTCATGTGAGGGTTCTTATAACAATAAAAATTGGACACTGTGATTGTAAAAAAAAAAAAAAATATATATATATATATATATATGTATATATACAAGTTCATTTTTAGCTTAGTGAAGCTGGTTACTACTGTCAAAACACAATCTTTGCCATAGTCTCATACCAGCAGTAAAAGTGGCCAGAATTTTTACCTCAGTCTCTTAGATCTCCCTTGTGTGACTATATTCTACCTTCTGCTCCTCCATGATTTAATGTGAAACATGAGAAAGTTACTCAAATTTGATATATTATAAATTTTCTCTCACTATGAAATGGCTATAATAATACCTAATGTACCCTGTGCCAAGCCTATGAGAGTTAAATGACAACATGGCTATAAAATCTTGTTAATAAAGATGAAACTGTGAGTATAATAAAACCCGAGTCCTACTTATCCCAAGACATATTCTTTAGAACACTAGTCTCACAAGATCGTTGGAGAGGAAAAATGGTTTCTGAAAATATGCTTATATGCTTAGAGATTTCAAATGCACATAAAATCATAAAAGCTTTGGGAGGTTCTTAATTAAAAAAAAAAAATCTCGCAATTAGAGCTTGGAACTAGGTTTAGACTGACTTCAGTGTGATTCTTTAGCCTTGCTGTTATTTGGGTATGAATTCTGAGCAAGATACTTAACCTCCCTGAGCATCCATTTACTCATCTACAAAATAGAAAGGAAATAATTGCTCCCTCATAAAACTGTTGTGGAAATTCAATGAAACACATGTAAAGCACTTAGCATACTGCCTGGCACCTAGTATGTAGTAAATGCCTAGTAATGTTAGCAATTATTCATTTCACGTTATTAATTCTAGTAATATTAAAATTTGCTGAACTCAGCTTTTTTCAACTTATTTTGCCCACAAAATCTCTTTTTTTGTTATATTAACATACTTCTCTGGACACCATTGGGAAAGCCTACCTTAGGTAACTAAAGTGTGTGTATCCTCTCCATTTCTTTCTTCATAAGGTATAACTTTCATTAGTCTTAAACCAACAATGAATCTCTCCAGAGAAGATGAAATGAAATGATTCTTCCTGGAAATGAATATTTTAAACAACACAGAACGATTATGTGAATAAGTGCACGTGAGTGTTTCTGGGAAGACCACAGAGGAGGGAGTGATCACAGAAGGTAGAAATGGCTCCTAAAAAACCTGAAACTGGAAGTCAGTCTTGAGGCAGGGTAGGGCTTAGAAACTATAGAAAAATGTGTGTAAAAGGGGGTGGGGGATCAAATGTTAGAACTGCATGCAAGGCCTTTCAATGCATATTTTTCATATGTTTGCTCTACAACACAAGGAAACATAAGCTATTTCCTATGTGGAAGCTACCTGACTTGGCTTTCTTCTCTTAAATCTGTTAACACTTCCCTTAAATCAGTCAATGAGGCTCCATCTAGTTCCTGACTCTTGGGTTCTCTAGAGAAAAGCCAATGGGATACCCAAAGGATTCATTCCTGGCCAAGGCTTCTCTCCTAAGCCTATCTGCTTTTCCACTCTCATAAATCAGGAGGAGGAGGAGTGGCTGTCTCATAGTTTAGAATCCTGCAAATTGAGTACACATTTAATGCTTTTCAAAGGAAGAATAAACGTTTGAGGTGATGGATACCCCAGTTAGCCTGACTTGATCATTGTATGTCATATGCTTGTATCAAAATATCACATGTACCACATAAATATGTGTATTAATAGTTAAAATAAAATTTCTTGGTTACAGAGGAAAAAATAAAGAAAAGCCAAAATATTTTGATTCACATGTCAATTCCTGACTAAGTTTGTGGCTGTTCCAAGCATTGTGTGGAGAAGTGTGGGGAGGCTCCATCTGACCCAGCAGGGAAGGGTACTATGATCAATTCAGGGATGTCTTCTGAGAACACAGGAAGGGGGAGAGGCAGTATGTAGCTCCCATAGGCCCTAGGAACATGCCCATTTTCCTTTCCCTTGAGCTCTACTGAGGACCCCGAGAGTCCAGGGTCCTGGCAAGGAGAAGGCAGGGAAGTTTCAGGGGGAGAGAGGAAAGGTGCTCTTCCTCAAGTCACAACACCTATACAAATATTTTTTCTTTTTCTTTTTTTCTGTTTTTTTTTTTTTTTGATACAGTCTCACCTTGTCACCCTGGGTAAAGTGCCACGGCATCATCATAACTCACAGCAACCTCAAACTCTTGGGCTCAAGCGATCCCCCTGCCTCCACCTCTCAAGTAGCTAGGACCACATGCGCCTGCCACAATAATACCTGGATACTTTTAAAGATGAGGTCTTGTTCTTGCATAGGCTTGTCTTGAACTCCTGAACTCAAGCAATCCACCCATCTAAGCCTCACAGTAAATCCTTTTTCTTGATGTTTAGCCATATTTCCCCCCCAAAAGGTAACACTAAAGAAGAGGTGGAAAGGCAAAGAAGAGGTGGAAAGGCGGGGCCAAGACCAGCGCATTTAGAGGGCCTTGTTCTTTGACTCCCTACAGATAAGGCTCATACCTCAGCTTGAAAATAAACCCAGCTCCTCTGAATAGAGACAACATCTGATTTCTCTCTAACCAAGACTATACATGCACCTTGCTCACAGAAGGTACATGAGAGCAGAGAAATGATTAACTGCTTAAACGCACCAAAAAAGCTCTGCCAGCTAGCACTGAACTCTTCAGCTTTCTAGGTCTGCTTTACATATTTCTCTTAATAGCAGCTCTTCTGGGAACCCTTCCCATGACCTCTCTAGGAAAAATGGATCAAGCTTTCCTCTGGGAAACCTTTCTATTCCTATTGCTCTTCTTTGCAAAATATATGAGGTTTCTGTGTTTACATCTCATCTCTTCTTGGATGGTCCTCTCGAGGGCGCAAGTTGTGTTTTATTTCTAATTCCTCCTGAGCCCAACTTCGAGTCTGGCACATGATAGTAGATCAGTAACTGTGCATAAAGTCACTGAAAATCAATAGAAAAAATATCAACTGATTAGTTATTCAATACCAGGAAGGAGAAAACTCCTTTCAGAGGCAAAGTTCTTTCTAGTTGATTTTATAGTCGAGGAATCTTTCATTTCTTGAATCTGTAGGATTTATAATTTTATTCTGATTTAAAGGTGAGAAAATAAGCTGAACAGAAAAAGGGATGCAGAGCTAGAAAAGAGAACCAGGGTAATTATTTCCCCTAGTCATACCACTAAGGTCTGACGTAATTCTCAACAAGGCTAAAAAGTAGGAAAGACCCAATATCAAAGGCTTAAAGTACAAACTGAAATGGGTATCCAGAAAATGTCTGGTCTGGCTTACAAGGCATTATAAGCCGTTTATAATTATAAATCCTTAGAGATTTGTGGCTTCCAAATTTGTTTAAAAACTTAGAATATACAAAAAGCATTTATAAAAATGATATATGTCATTTATAAAAGACATATATAGCCCACGCAGAGTGCTTGGGATAGATAGAATGGGGGTAGGAGTGAGGGGTAAATCAACCAAATGGTACAGAAACTTCCTTTAAAGGAAATTATCTCTAATACAGGAAATATCCATTTTTGCCAACGTTATAAAACTTGGAACATCCTGCAAATATCCATCTCACGTTTATTGTTTTTGGGTTTCTGTGAAATCTTTTAAGTCTTCTGCTCAGTATTGTTATGACATATAATCAATTTAATATATTTGGATAGTCAAAGCATCAACCTGAATCTTTCTCTCATCATGAAAATCCACCCTTCAGATGACTTCTTTTTCCAGATCTAGTATGGATTTAAAAATCAAAGTAATTAAAGCTATTCCATATAATAAAAATACTTCAGGGAACTTCATAACACTTTTTTTGTAAATGAATTCTGAAATACATGTATACAACCCAACTTGAGTGTGGCCCTAAATGTGAATCCTCTATAAATTTCTGCAGATTTGTGCAGAATAAAAATGATTATCAACCAGATCTATTTCCCATCCCATCTCACAAAGGGAGTAGCTCAAGAAAGAATGTCCAGAGAAGTTAAGAAATTGTCAAGGTTCACAGCAAAAGCCAGAGCCAGAAGAGGCTCCAACCCCCTTAGTCCAAATCTCACTCTGCTTGAGTGCAGAAGCACTGCACTCTACCAACCAGGTCCCAGTACAATTTTCTAGGCAACCACAGAATATGGTTAGAGTTGTTATTTACTGTTTTTCCTAATGATAACCTATTACAACACAATATGAACTTTACAACGGCACAAATTTGGGTCTTTTTTGTTTGCAGGTACTGAGTTGAGTCGTGTTATTTATTGAGAGTGCACCATGCATTAGACGTGGGGAAGAGTGTTTCATATTACCTCATTTAATCCTCAAAACATGCTTATTGACCGAATTGTCCCAAATTCATAGGTTCAAGCCCTAATCCCAATGTGACTATATTCGGAAATAGGGCCTTTATGAAGGCAAATAAGGTTAAATGAGGTCATAAAGGTGCGGCCCTAATCCAGAGGAACTGATGTCCTCATGAGGAGGAGACGCTAATGATGTGTCCACACAGAGGAGAAGGTCATGTGAAGATACAGGTAGATGTGACCACTTGCCACTGACTTGAGAGGCCTCAGCAGAAACCAACAATGTAGGCAGCTCAGTCTTAGACTTCTAGTCTCCAGAACTGAGAGAAAACAGACTTCTCTGTGATAAGCCACCCAGTCTGTGATGTTCTGTGTGTTTTCACAGAACATCACAGTCAGTTAGGAGTCATAGAACATCACCCCTAACTGACAAGTACACACACTATTAGAATACTATTTTGTCCCATTTTTCAGATACAGAAACAGAAAGATTAAATAATCTTATTAATTACCACTGCTGGTCTCTGGGGGGTTTTGATGACTGGTAATTAGATAGTGAATGTCAAAAGGAAAGAGAAGTAGATAAATTTTTAATAGATTTCAACGTGTAATAAATTAAACTATTACAAGCCTGTCTCACTGAAGAAGTACGAAAAGAGAAATTGTTCTGAGTAATAAGTAGCTCTTGGTTTCCCAATTTCCTTAATTTTTAGGTCCCACTCAGTCATGACCTGTTTTCCCTTCCAAGATGGAAGTGTCGTTTTTTGTAACTGTGCCCACTGCACTGCATCTTGACCAGTAATGGGAGGGACTTTGAAAGTCCTGAAAGAATCCTAGGCAGCTAACCCTACTCAGAACAGACTGTGCCATGGGTCTCCCCTTTGATTGCAACCAAGATAGGATATAATTCTTCACTTGAAGCTACCAGCTGTCAAAACCAAGACGAATTGTTTAGGCTCAAGTAAGACACTTTGTTCCTTGACATTCAAGTACAGAACAATGAAAAAAGCTTAAAAACCTTGAAAAACTATAAATATTCATAGATTATTTTAGCAACTATCAACACACACGTGCACCCCCCCCTCCCCAATAAGATCCATTGCAAGATTTTTGAATAATGTCTTATTAACAAAAATTCCTGGCAAGGTGTAGTGATTCATGCCCATAATCCTAGCACTCTGGGAGGCTAAGCCTGGAGGATTGCTTGAGCCTAGGTGTTTGAGGTTGCTGTGAGTTAAGCTGAGCAAATAGCACTCTAGTCCAGGCAACAGTGAGGCTGTCTCAAAAAAACAACCCTCCAGTTTCAGGTATTGAACAAAATGAGAAATCCTTATACCATACTCACCCTGAATCTGGGTCCCTCCTACGAGCATGAGATGGAAGCCTAAATAAATCATTTTTGGAAGGAGTGGAAAGATTTAGACTAATCCAGAAACAAACCCAGAGGCGAAAGAACAGCCAATTTTATATGAGCAGAATTCGCTTCTGCTAACAAATCAATGCTTGATAAATATTAAACAACAATCCAAAACTCAATCAGAGGCACACTACAATGTGACCTTTAACTTGACTACAATGTGAACTTGGGGAAGACAGAGAAAGGCTTCTTCTCAGGAAGGGAAGACAGAGAAAGGCTTTTTTATCAGGAAGGGAAAACAGAGAAAGGCTTCTTCTCAGGAAGGTTTTGTGAAGATTCCGGGCAGTAGGAAGGAAACCAGCACCCTTACACTCTGCACCCATTAGTTGGCCTTGGTATAACTCTGCTGCAAAGTAACACAAAGAATCACATGCCTGGAAAGCACACTCTACAGAGCTGGAAAAGGAGATTGCCCAAGGGAAGCAACAAAAATAGAGAAGCCATTTTTGCATAGTACAGGCTCATGAAGTCCAATATTCTGCATGATTACCTTGTGCATGTTAAGGGAAAGCACTGTAGAAGGGTCCCACAGAATTATGATAGGCTTACTAGCTTTGCACATGAAGACGGAGGGAATGGCTCAGCATCACCTACTGAGACAACTCATGAGCTTAACATTCTGATGAGGCCCTCTATCCACCCGCTTAGGGGAAGGTTCAGCCTCCCCAAGACCTAATGTTAAGAGCTGGTGAAACATCTTGGCTAAATGCTGATGTTTACTAGAAATGCAAGATCACTATCCTAACAGCTGAAGTTCCCCCTAATAGCAGTGAGAGTCTCCATTTTCATTTGAAATAAGGAAACAAACGTCTCTGCAGTTTAACATTACCCCAGATCCTGTATCACATGGCAATATAATTGGCATCCTTGCTGTAGTAATATTGTGCTCGGAGAAAGAAGACCTCCATCTTTTCAGCATACTTTTGTAGCCCATTTAAAAGTGAAAAAAAAAAAAAAAAAGGTGAAGAACTGAGCTGAAGAGGCTCTTAAAGTGAAACCTGAGAGGGAGCAGGACTTGAGACCATGATTGTGCTGTTTTATCAAGCTGAAAACTTGCCAATGGAATCTTCAAATTAGAACCAAGGCCCCAACTACAAAGGGACTTTGCAATCTGTACCTCCAAGGAGACTAGTGTGATATTGTTATCACTGTAGAGGTGTGTTATCCTGAATTAATAATAGCTTCCCCCCCCCCAATATAATTTAAACAAACTTAACTCATTGGGAAAAAAACAACAACCTTAAAATAGAGGCTTTTAATAAATTCTATGAATTTGCTGTATTGATAAAGAAAACCTTAAAATGGTTTAGTCCTCCCTCCCTTTCTCCATTGGCCTAAGTATCCAGTCAAAAACCAGGGAGATTTTTTAATTAATGGTCAGTGATACAGTGGATTATTTAAGAACATTGTCTCAAAAATTGGAATCCCTAGGTTCAAATCCATTCAATAGAACATTCTCCAATAACATAAATGTTTGACATTGTCTAATAATGTAGCTACTGAACATGAGAAATGTGACAGATATCTAAGGATCTGATTTTTAAATATTTAATTAATTTTAATTTAGAAAGCCTCATATGGCTCACGGTTACTATACCAGAGAGCACATCCTCCATCCTGCACTCACAAGCTCTGCTTCTTGGGAGAAGTGGATCAACTTTTTTGTGCCTCAGCTTTCTCATCCTAAAAAATAGGAATAAAAACATTCCCTCAGAGCCAGGTGGGGTGGCTCATGCCTATAATCCTAGCACTCTGGGATGACAAGATGGGCAGATTGCTTGAGCTCAACAGTTTAAGACCAGCCTGAGCAAAAGCGAGACTCAGTCTCTACTAAAAATAGAAAAATTGGGGTGTTGTGGCAGATGCCTGTAGTCTCAGATACTTGGGAAATTGAGGTAAGATCACTTGGAGTCTAAAAGTTTGAGGATGCTATGAACTATGATGACCCTACGGCACTTTACCCAGGGTGACAGAGTGAGACTCAAAAATATATACATAGTATATTTCCTCACAGAGTTGTCAAGGGAAAAAAAAAAAAAAAAAGGCAGGCCATGCAAAGCCCTCTGCATAGTGCCAGGGACTCAGAGTACCAGCAACCTCTTTTCTCTTATCCCTTCTCTGCATCACCTCTGTGTGACCCCCTGTGGCTCTATCCTCAGAAGACCCTCTTAACTCATCATCCTCAATCCTCCCAGAAAAATATAGCCAATAAGTGTTTCTAAAATGCAATCCTTAGTATATCACCCATCTCTTCAAAATCTTGTAGCCGCGAACTTCAACAAAATATCTAATCTAGCATTTAAGGCTGTGCCAGGGGTGGGGAAGCTGTGGCCCTTCTGATTCTAAGATTGTTCTTTTTTAAGCACCAAAGGAAGAAAGAAACACTTCATCTTTCCTTGTGCACTCCTTTTAGTGAAAGGATTTGTTTAGTAAAATTTGGATTCAATCAAAAGATTGTAATTAAGGGGCTGGAAGGCCACAGGTTCCCCACCCCACAATCTAACCCCAACCTGAAGTCATGGTACGGCCTTCACCACCCCTGCTCCCCAGAAACAACCTACAGGGCCAATAGAAGAAGCAACTTGACCTTCCTCAGACCAATCACACATCCTTTTATTCCAATTGTTACTGGCTGACAGTTGGCCCGACCACCAGCCATGTGAGCCTATCTAAATTAAAACCAAATGCTAAAATAAAAAACTAAAATGCTCACTTCTTTCTCCTTTGCTTCTTCTTCTTCTTTTTTTTTTTTTTTAAATTGATAAATCAGAGCTGTGTACATTAGTGCAACCAAGGGGTACACTTGGTTTTATATACACTTGGTTTTATATACAATCTGAAATATTCTCATCAAACTGTTCAACGTAGCTTTCATGGCGTTTCCTTACAGTCACGCTTTGAGGCCTATCCCAAGACACTTCACTCGAGAAGCCATCCCCTCTGTGTTCTTTATGAAAAGGATGACACAGTTAACAATCGCAGGTGCTTTATTGGTACTTCATTTTTCATGGGTGCTCTTCTGGATTGCCCTCCAAGAACAAAAGTGCCTTGAAAATGAGAAGCTATGCTTTTGTGTCTCCCCAGTAGTGCCTAGCATGGTGTGTAGGTAAATCAGGGGCTCATGAGAGACATGCTAAAGAAATACTGTTAGAGGGAAGAGGGAAAGGGAGGGGAGGGATGGAGGAGGGGGGAAGAGGGAGGGTGATTGGTGGGATTACACCTGCAGTGCATCTTACAAGGGTATATGTGAAACTTAGTAAATGTAGAATGTAAATGTCTTAACACAATAATTAAGAAAATGCCAGGAAGGCTATGTTAACCAGTGTGATGAAAATGTGTCAAATGGTCTATAAAACCAGTGTATGGTTCCTATGATCCCATTAATGTACACAGCTATGATTTAATAAAAAAAGAAAAAGAACAAGAGAAGACCATTTTCTTGCCCCATTTCTGTACAATATTGTGTTGGAGGACCTAAGCGTGCACCAGATAAGAAAAATAACATTGGGTAGGAGGATTAAAGGGAAACAAAACTGTATTTTGTTAGAAACTACAAACCAAAGAGAATCTGCTAAATAATTTAATAACCAAACACAAAAGTGTCCTGGATATAAGATCTATTTTCAAAAATCAATAGCATTTTTATTCCTCAGTCAAGAAATATGCAATTACAAAAGAAGAGAACTCTTAAACGGGCATCAAAAACTATATTGTATTGAGAAGTAAATCTACAAAGGTTATAAAATCTAAGGGGAACATTATTATTGAATGAAATATAAGAAGACCGCCCTACATAAACAGTATTCAACTAATTGCCATTGTTTGATCTTTTCCACACCACTTTTTTCTTTTTAATTGTACTTATCACCTCCTAACATATTTTTTTTTGTTTATTATCTTTTCCCCTCTACCCTAGAATACAAAGTCTTTAAAGCTAGCACTTTTTTGTCTTTTATTCTCAGCTGCATAACAGTGTCTGGATTAATGCCCGGCACAAATTATGGCTCAATAAATATTTTTTGAATTAATTAATGAACATCTAAATCAAGAGAGAAGTTATGTCTATGAATAGAAAAAAATCAATATTATGAAGATGACAATTCTAGTCCAAGTAATTTATACATGCAATGAAATTTAAATAAAAATGTCTAAAATACTTTTTTTTTTTTTTTAGACAGAGTCTCACTATGTTGCCCTCAATAAAATGCCATGGTGTCACAGCTCACAGCAACCGCCAAGTCTTGGGTTTAAGTGATTCTCTTGCTTCAGCCTCCCAAGTAGCTGGGACTACAGGTGCCTGCCACAATGCCCGGCTATTTTTTGACTATAGTTGTCATTGTTTGGCAGGCCCAGGCAGGGCTCAAACCTGCCAGCCTTGGTGTATGTGGCTGGCACCCTACCCACTGAGCTACAGGTGCCATCCACGATGCTTTTTATAGAACTAAATAAGCTGGTTTCAATGAAGGATGAAAAATAGACAATCCATGTAAGACAACAGACCCATGAGTGTGGCCCACTGGGCCCAACTCAGATTCTCTTGGTATGTTGCCAAGCATGTGAGCAACATACATATGTCACCAAGCTTTTCTAGTTATTTGTACAGTATTATTGGACAACGGATAATGAATAAAGACATCTTTATGAAAAAAGGCAGACTTGGATCCCTCACTCCCACTGACCACATCAAAACAAAATTATGACAGAACAAAGAATTAATTATAAAATGTTAAAACTTAAAAGAGGTTTAGAATAAGAGGCTCTTTCTATGATACTGTGGTAAGGAAAGACCTCTTACAGGGGAGTATGGAACTTCAGACCATAAGGAATGAAGAAAAAAAATTGACCATATTAAATTTAAAGGCTTCTGTAATGACAAAAAATTATAAAGTTAAAAGTTAAAGCTCTAGACTGACAGAAAATATTTAGAACATGAATAACTGAAAGATGAATTGTAACCAGAAAGTAAAAAGATCCTAACAATTTATGAACAAGAGTAACTCTAACAGAAAAATGGACAAACTCTTACATAAATAGGTGAAAGTAGAAATTCTAAAAGTATATATATTATATATGTATATATAATGTATATGTGTATATATGTATGTGTATATATATATGTGTGTGTGTATATAGTAGACCTGCCATAATTGACCACCTCCCTACACTGACCCCCTCCTTAAATTGACCTCATTTTCATAGACTGGACATATGCCACCCATATGTATCAGTAAGTCAGCCTAGTTCCTCATGTTGACCACCTCTTTATGTTGAACAGTTTGTTATAGTCTTTTGGGCCATTCAACTTACAGAGGTTCTACTGTATACGTAAGTAGATGTTCAAATTTTGTTAATAATCAGGGTAACATATATTGAAATAGTAAGATAAATTTAACATCTGTCAGGTTATCCAGAAATTAATCAATTTTTTTTGAATATGTAGATACTGAAGCCCATATATTTCTGTTAGGAGTGAGTATAAATTGGTATAACTACACGAGAAAGCAATTTGTAAATACCTAATAAAATTGAACTGTGTGTGTATCCCAGCCTAAGCAGTTTCATTTCTAGAAATGCCCTAAGGGCAAATATACAAAGATATTTATTATGGTATATTTTTAGCAAAAAGAGGAATTAATGTAACTAATCAATGTTATGAGGAATAGGTAATCAAACTATAATTTGTTTATAAAATAGAATTATAAATAATAATTAAATAATCTGGACAAGTATCAGTTTGGATAAACCTTGAGAAAATAATATTAAAAGAAAGAAATAAGTTGTAAAGGATATGTAAATTATGAAGCTACTTATAAAAATTTTCAACATATATGAAGCAATATTTTTTTGTGAATATAATTATATGTAGTAAGACAAAAGTATGCACAGGAAGGATAGATACTAACTTCAAGGTTATCTCAAGGAGCTGAGAGGGCTTTAAGTATATATGTATTATTTTATCTCTTCATAAAAATATTAGAATCAAATATGAAAAAAAATGACAACATATATCTCATATTTTTTCATTGTTTTGTATGTTAAAATATTAAGAAAAAAGATGAGTAGTTGTGCAGGAAGGGTAAATTCTGGAATTCTAATGTACAACATGGTGACTCTAGTTAATAATAAGTTTTGTGTGTATAGTTGAAATTTACTAAGAAAATAGATCGTAGGTATTCTCACTACAGATGCACAAAACTTCACCTAAATGAGGAGATGGATATGTTTATGACCTTGAGTGTGGTAATCATTTCACAATGTGTGTGTAGACCAAAACATCACATTGTACACTTTAAACATATAAAATTTTTATTTGTTAATGCACACCAGTAAAACTGGAGGAAAAATATAAATAAAGAAAATGGAACGAATCAATGTCCTTGGACATTTATCCTTTCTCCACTGTTGTCTCCTTGCTCTGAGACAAGATGCCCTTGAAATTGTGGATATTTTTCCAACATGGATGCAGCTGATGATTCTGCAGTGGTTCTTCCTGGATTGGGTCCTGATATTGTTAGTTTCCTGCCAAGGTTCCTATCCTGGGAAAATTAGGAGGAGTAAGGTTGGGTCTCTGGTTATCCATTTAGCTGATATTAATAAATCAGGGGCTTACTTCTCATTGTCTTGCTATCTTTAGGACCTCTCAGAGGAGCTGGGATCCAATTACGACTAGTTTACCTGCATTACTTTGCTTGGAGATGCAAAGTTTAGCAACACCAATAATTTAAAACATTTTTATTATCAGATCATTAAGGCTAGAATAAAATTAATATTATTTTTGTCTTATGCTGGCATTCATATCACGTATTTCCAAACAACCAGACATTGGTTCCCTTTTCCTAGTGTCTCAAGATAAGAAAATTGCCAGTACAGTCCTTGACAATTTCACAGGACACAATCTTCTTGACAAAACAGTCAGAGGGTTATTTTTTAGATACAATTGAGATCCTATCACTCCTCCAAAAAGTCCTTCTGTAGGTTTCTATTGTTGTTTAGTGGGGGGAAATCCCAATGCCTCAAATGGCTTACTCTTTCATTGAAAAATGCTTCCTTAGCTGCCTTCTGGTTGTCTTCTATTTCTACTTTCAGCCTTAGCACAAATGCTAGTTCTGCAGAGAAACTTTCCCTAACTCCCCATACCAGGTTTTGTTTCCCTGTTACCAGTCTACAGAATACTTTGTATTTTTCCTGTACCACTTCTCACTATTTTAATTAAATAACAACTGTGTTTTTTTTATTTGTTTAATATCTTTCTCCTAGTTAAAACAGCATGAAGGCAGAGAATCAAGCACATAGCAGCATAGTGCCTGCCACCAGAGGGAGGTCCTTAAACTTTTTAAACAGGGGGCCAGTTCACTGTCCCTCAGACCATTGGAGGGCCGGACTATAATTTAAAAAAGAAACTATGAACAAATTCCTATGCACACTGCACATATCTTATTTTGAAGTAAAAAAAAAAACAAAACAGGAACAAATACAATCACACCGCCTCATGTGGCCCACAGGCCGTAATTGAGGACTCCTACACCATTCAACATAAAAGTGAAGAACGCATGATTAGTTTGTTTAGCATTACAACTAGGAAAAAACTGAAGTAGAAATAAAAGTTATTTTTCAAATAATAGAACCTATAAGTAGAATTTTGATCACTGATGATCACAATTACTTTTATTTCCAGCTACCGTAAAATGTGACTGTTGTCTCCAAAGGATTCATAAGTTTCAAAAAGTAATTTTTGCTACCATCTCAAATGCTCTAAAATCAGGTTTAAGTGATTAAGTCATAGTGAGTACAGAGGAGCAATGTGTAGAAGGGCATCTTCTCCTTTTCCCCTCCCTGAGCAGCCTACACTATGGGGAGTCAAGGGCAAGTTGGGAGCAAGAGAACAGAAAGAGCAGAAGGGGCAAAGCCCTGAGGCCAGGCAGAGTTTGGTGAGGATGCATCCTCAAAGTGACCTGCTTATATTTTAGAACATTGAAATACAGAAGTAGCCATTTCACCCAAGGGACAATGTGGATACTGAATGTCAGAGTTTCAAGAAAGAAGGTAATGAAATTAAATTTCAAGAACTAGAAAAATGACTCAAGTTTGAAAGTGCAAACAGAAGACTTATCCGTCTTTCCTTCTGTGCTAAAGCTACAATTGGGATCCAGGTAATTCACCTCTTGGAACTGATTCTTCCAGCAGTTGGGCTTATTACCCAGACGGGCTTATTACCATTTGCTGACTGTAACTACAGTGACCAGGCTCAGCTCCTAAATAAGTTCAAACACACTGTCAGTTATCTCAGCCTAAACCTGAGACAGTTGATGAACAGAAAAAAATAATTCTATCACTCTATGGAATGATTTAGGTAGGATCCCCAAAGGCAGGCCAAGAGAAGATTTGCACGTGAACAATCAGGTTCAAATAAGAAACACTTTATGAGTTCCTACTTTGTGCACGGCCTGGGCCAGGCTCACTGCAGCAGATGCAAGACAATCAGGAAAGGACTGGGCCCCCAAAGAGCTCCTGGTATAATTGGGAGGAAAGTTGCAGCTTGAGAAATGCAAATAACACAATTGTGGAATAATTATGAGAATCCTGGAGGATACAAGGAACAGCCACTGACTCTTGAGCTAACATAAAACACTTAAAGGTGATATCCTTCCTGCCACTAGATAAGGTCCACTTAATCTTGAAAAAGCTTCTTTCTTCTCTTGACATATCATCTGAACAGACGTTGTCTAAGGTCAATCCCATCAACACCACTGCCCTCTCCCTACTCTTTAACTCTGTAATAGCATGTCCTAAGGGCTATCCATTTAATTGTCTAATCAATGGATCAGAACAATAACTCCAGCATATGAAGGAAGGTGGAGCAGCCTGCATCCTCTGGCTAAGGAAGACAAGGAAGAATTTAAAAGGAAGGTGGGATTTGAGTTAGGGCCAGAAAGACAGGCATTAAGAGGTAAGAGAGGAAGAGTATAAGGCAATGCTAACACAGTCCTTCTGTAATATTTTGTGTTGTGGCAAACACAGAAAGCCACATTTGTAGTGCACACAGGGTAAGTCAGGCAGGGAGGAGTTGAGCCTGGAGGTAAAGGGAGCCTACATGGACTCCCAGAAAGCTGAGGGGAAATCAGTATTTCAGCATACCTGTAGGTTATCAGTGGCACAACTGTGTCCCACAACTGGTTCTTGTGCCATCTGGGAAGCTCAGATCCAGGAGTCTGATGGCAGGAAAAAGCACATAGCCTTTTTCAGGTTTCAGGTAGGGTCAGGTATCAAAGTAAGAAGAGTAGCAAGGGAGAAAACTTATGAAAATATATTTTTATCTTGGTGTGGACCTTAATAAAAATAATGGTTAATGTTTATTGAAATCTCCACTCCATCACAGATACTAATCCAAGTAGTCATCCATTTGTTTTTTACAATGTCATAGTTAGATATTCCTATTGGTATCTTTAGGAGAAAACAGAAGCATGGAGAGAAATGGTGATCATAGCTTTTATGGAAGGGCAGCTTGGGAGAGCTGGGAGAGAGGGATAGAAATGCTATCTCTCTGGGTGGTTATGTGATAATGCCAAGTAAGGTGACATATATTTTGACTGCTCCTGCACACCTGAGGCTAGTCCCTCCACTTCTGAGAACAAATTGCAAAGCATCAGGGTGGACCCAGCACAGGGGAAATATCTTGCAAAACAGAAGTAAAGGATAATGCTGGGAAAAGAATAGATGAGAACACAACCAGCAGAGAGCATGGGGAAGCAGGACCCTGAATCACTCAATTTACAAGATTTTCAGAACCGAGGAAGGGTCACACGTCAGATTAAAGGAAGAAGTCCCAAGCATCAGGACCCTGGGCTCTAAGAGGAGAAACCCTGATGCAAGATCCCTTAGTATATGTTCCCTACCTCAGGCCTATTTATGGGGTAAGTGGGGGAAGGTGACAAGACTAGGGAAAACGACAACGTTTGTCCTGCCAGAGGACAATCAGGAACTTTGAACCATCAGGATATACATGTTTGCAAACTGGAGGCCATGATCTACAAACAAATTGTGTAGCTTGTCATAAGAATGATAGAGAGCCAATAAAGTGTTTTAAGCAAGAGAGTAGCATGTTTTTTTAAGTGAGTCACTATGGCTGTAGTGTAAGAAATGGATTAGAAAGGAGACAGGAGGTGACTCATGGGTGTTCAAAATGGGTTTTGTATGCTCCAAAATGGGCAATGTGGTGCTCTGAAGCAGGGTAAGGAAATCAAACACTAATAACTTCTCTTTATTTTTGTTGTTTTAACAATAAAATAAAGTCTAATGATATTTAATGTAAAGATGGACCCTCATTCAATCCCAATCAAAAACATTACTTGAAATATTGACATTTAGAATACTAATATTAATGATTAACCACTAAGATTAATGGGCAAGAGAGATGAATAGAAGCTTTTCTAAAGAAAACAGGTGAATAGCTAACAAACATGTGAAAAGATGCTCATCATCCCTAATTATCAGAAAATGCAAATCAAAACCACCCTGAGATATCACTAATCCCCCTGAGAATGGTCCATATCACAAAATCTCAAAGCTGCAGATGCTGGTGTGGATGTGGAGAGAAGGGAACACTTTACACTGCTGGTGGGACTGCAAACTAATACAACCTTTTTGGAGGGAAGTTTTGAGAATCCTCAGAGAACTCAAACCAGACTCCCATTTGATCCTGCAATCCCATTACTGGGCATCTATCCAAAAGAAAAAAAATCATTTTATCATAAGGACATTTGCACTAGACTGTTTATTGCTGCTCAATTTACAATTGCCAAATTGTGTAAACAACCTAAATGCTCACCAATCCAGGAACAGATTAACAAGCTGTGGTATATATATACCATGGAATACTATTCAGCCACTAAAAAAGATGGTGACTTTACAACTTTTGTATTAACTTGGATGAAGTTAAAAAACATTCTTTTTAGTCAAGCATAACAAGATTGGAGAAGCAAGAATCCAATGTACTCAATTCTGATATGAGGACAATTGATGCTTGTACATGGTGGGGGGTAGAGAAAGGGGGAGCAGAGAGAAGGAAAGAGGGATGGGGGTGGGGCACCACAATGTGTGACACACCTCTTGGGGGTGGGAAACAATTGTAAAAGGGACTTTACCTAACAAATGCAAGCAGTGTAACCTGGTTCTCTGTACCCTCTGTAACCAGGTTCTTTGCACCCTCAATGATTCCCCAGCAATTAAAAAAAAAAAAGAAAAGAAAAGAAAAGAAAAGAAAAGAAACATAAAAAAGAATGTTGGTGATTGGCAAAGCAAGATTAATAAACAAAGTCACCTGAGCTTATAACACAAGACAACAATTATAACCCAATAAAGGTCACCTGGATTTCACACAATGTGTGACACACCTCTCGGGGTGCCACAATTATAAGAGAGACTTTACCTAATGAAAGAATGCAAGCAGTGTAACCTGGATCTTTGCACCCTCAATGAATCCCAAACAGAAAAAAAAAAAAAAAAAAGATTAACCATGTTTGGTCTATACTATTACTTAAGATATTTGTTAATGATAGTAAAAAGCCATTATAATCAAGACAGTTAAATATTTAAAATATACAATATTTTCTTGGTTGTTATTAAATTTTTTGTGTTATGTTTTAACATATTCATGAAAATTACTAAAATAGTACATGAATATAACACATATATTGCCAGTGCATGCCCCAGTTTTTTTACTAATAGAATTGCATTGAATCAGTGTGGGTCCATTCAGGAGAGAGACACTATCCAGTAATTTTGATATAGAAAGTTTCATATTAACTAATAACTAAAGAATAATTATAATTATTCTTTTTATAATTAAAGAATTATTAACTTTAACAGAGGATTGGAGTAATAAGGAATTGGTTAGCAAGTCTTAAAGAGAAGTTTAAGAAATATAGAAATGCAGATACAGGAGCAGCCATTTCTGATGGGGCTGAGACAGGGCACTCAGGGAAGAAATCCTCTCTGCTGTCAAGTATCAAGACTGAGACTCAGATCTTGTTAAAGAGGGCATAGACATGGCAGCGCCTGTGGCTCAAAGGAGTAGGGTGCTGGCCCTATATATCGGAGGTGGTGTGTTCAAACCCAGCCCAAGCCAAAAACTGCAAGGAAAAAAAAAAAAGAGGGCATAGACATCACTCACTGAAAAGCAGAGAAGTCGCTGTAATATTACACCAGATCTGCCTTCTGGTATTTTCCAGAAATATGCTATTTAGGAACTAGGAAAAGCTGTTTGTGGAAAGGTGTCTTGCCAGGGGCACTCTGCTACAATACCCCCACCCCACCCTGATGGGGTCTAAGGAAAAGCTGCTGGATCCTGGGTGCTGCAGAGGCTGAGCACTAGGGAGGTCATGTGTGTTGTGGGGCCTAATACTAAAACAGCTTCCCATGCTGCAGGAGCCAAGCACTGAGTGCTGGACAAGCTGTGACACCCTACAGAAGCCTGAGGAGAGGAGAACACCAGAACTAAGGAAAAACCCCTTCCTCTTGCAATGCCTCTCCATCGCCATCTGCTGACAGATTTTAGCATCGTGCCAGGTGGTAAAAAGTAACATTTCAAGGTTCCACCCTGGTTTTTCCAGAGCAGGCAATGAAGGGTGAATTTGAAGCTGAGAAAAAATAAATTTCTAACTGGCACATGCATATCAAAAAGTTAGGAAATTTACCCCCACATATGCATATTTATTTACGTATAAACTATATACACGTATAAAATTTTAACAAAACATATGATAAACATATACTGAAAACAGAAATAACAAAGATGAGAAAATATAAATAGAAGCCTTAATATTTTATTCTTACACCCCAATGTAGGTCATCTCCCCACTCCACTTTGAAGATCATTCCACTCACTCAAAAGCCTTCTGGGACTAGCACCAAACTGTTCACAAAGCCTTTCTCATCTTCCGAGCTCACATTAACCTAGGTATATCTCATATATCTGTATACATCCTGGTCCGTACTGTGTCTTCATTGCTCTATAGGTGTGTCTCATCTACCCTAACAACTGCAGGGAGCACACGTCATATTATTTTATACTACTCCCTACAGGGCTAGGCAAAAATTACATTATCATCTCAGACCAGTTGATTCACTTACTATTCTTAAAAAATCAATACATGTCATAAAACTTCATTTTTATTTGTAATTCAAATCAAAACCAACTAGAGACATCATGTTTCCAAACTCCAAATTATAAAATCTCTGGGTCTTACTGTCGTTCAGGCATACAAGGTAAGTGCATTTCATTGATTTCAGATTTCAGTATTGAATGTCTGCTGAACAGTTTTCTGACTAGTCTACATGAACCCTCTGCTGTTTTCAGTGTAGGTAATCAGGACAGCTGAACAAATGCAGCTGCCTTTATGGACAGTCATCTCTTCTCCCCCTCTCTGATGTGCCTAGACATTAGTTGTACAGAAACTCCTGAGATTCTAACTTTATATTTATTTTTAATCCTTTAGGAAAGAAAAAGTCCACTTCCTTTAAAATCATTTATGTCAGAAGTCTGTCTGAGGCAGACTGCTCTATTATGGGTAAAATCCCACAGAACTTCACAACCAAATACATTTCCTGAACCCTCAGGAATGGTCATTCATCTGTTGAATTTGGCTAAGTAGCCACACAACTGCTCACTATCTGAGCCCTCCTCTGGCTGATGGCAGACCTCAACCTGCAAAGAAAAGCAAGGTGTGGTGGTCCCTTTACTCCTCTCCACCCCAATCTTGTCCCTACCACTCCTGTGGGGTTTATTTCCTGGAGAACACATCCACAAGCCAGTCCGCCAGCTCACCCACACAGCAGGCTCTGGAAAACAGTGGTTAGTTATTCATTATTTTTTCCTTTCTTCCTCTTTACTTTCAGGCCTGAGGGTCACACTCCTGGCAATTTTTTTTTTTTCAGTTTTTGGCCAGGGCTGGGTTTGAACCCGTCACCTCTGGCATATGGGGCCGGCACCCTACTCCCTTGAGCCACAGGCACCGCCCTACTCCTGACAATGTTTATAAAATAGACAAAATCTGCCCTGCCCTGAGAATTCAAATACCAGCATATCTTTCAAGACACTTCACTGTTTGTCTGAGGATACTTTGCTTACTAGAGCAGCAAAATGTTGACAAAACATAGCTTAGCCTCATCTCAAGTTTCTACTCCCATTTTCAGAATCAATGAGGATTCTGGAAAGTGCATCATTAATCCCATTACATCATCTTATTGAAGACTGGTGTGGTGTTTACAAAAGGAAATGCTTTCTTTCCCCATAAAATCAATGATGACAGGGTAAGGCTCTGGGCAGGGAACGAGCAGTCTGGAGCTCCAGTCTAACACACAGCTCTCTCACGGGGAGCCCGTCACTCAGGAGCTGCTCGCAGAAGTAGGCCATCACTGCCATTGCATCATGTATTAGGTGGCTGCCCAAAGCCTCAGGGGCCTCTGGCATTGACTGTGGGAGCTTGACCCTGGCTAGCCACATCCCTGGTCAATTAGCACAGATGGCAGGCTCTTGAAAATGTAACCACTGCCCCAAATGACACACACTGATAATGCTTTGCTTGTATAAAGATCTTAGAAACTACTGAGATTTCAGTTTATTTCTCCACCAAAGTTCATGATATTTGACCATTAAGAAATAGACAACATGTAACACTTAATTTTTTTGAAGGGGGCAAAAATCAGTAAAAACAATTTTTGAAAGCCTGGCTATTTATACAGAAACAGGACTTCCTGAAGTAGCCACATAGATCCTGATGTTTTTAAGACAAAAGCATGATGTTATGAAAATCACCAGCTTTCTCACCAAGCTCATGCTTACTCCATGCTTGCTCCACGCCTGAGCTCACTCCACAGGTGACTGCCATTCACAAATATGGTGAGCAAGAGCTGTAGGGTCAGGGCCAGGAATCTACCACAAATAGTTGTTTTATACATCATTTAGACAAGTTTTTAAAAGCTAAATTTGATCTGTTTATTTTTAGGTAGTGTCAAAATGCACATAGCATTTATTTCTTCCATCTGGCCCCACTTCATGTCTCCTAGAAAAATCTTCAATCTCAGGTTGAAAGTTTGTGGTGGCAGCAGCAGCAATGCCAGGGACCAAGGAGGAGCTGTGGCAGTGGGGATTGAGAGCAGAGAAGACTGGCCTGAAAGAAGAAAGGAGTCAGCCATAGTGTAAGCCCTGATATACAGGAGGTGGAGGAATGTGAACCTAGGCCACTGTATTTTACAGATACATATCTATGAGGCAGAAGTGGGCTGAGATGTAGGGAAGAGGGGATGAAAACTTGTGCCTTGCAGGACAGATCGGTGCACATGGGGAGCTCAGGTAGAAGGTGACTCTGGCCATCCTTCAAGTTGATACTGCTTAAATATCTGTTCAGTGCTTAGTAGAAGAGAGGTCAGTTGCTCTGTTGGGTAGAAACAGAGGGTTGTTGGAGGCAGTGTTAGTCTCGCCTCTAACAATCACAAGCTCAAGCCCAAAGCTTGCAGTTAGCTGGACCTACACCTTCAGGAGATATGTTAGTGAGCATCCTCCCAAACGGAGCTATTGGGGAGTGTCACGGCTCTTCCTAAGTGGTTCATTCAAGTATCATTGTCAACTGCATGTAATTTTCTCCAGGAAAGAAATACTGATTAATATCATAGTCTTCTCCGCCTCAATGTTTTAGTAACTTTTACTGATTATTTCCCCGGAAATTTGTCTGGGCAGCCTGTTCCTTACTTGGGCTCTACTGTATCATCCACTCAGCAAAATACATGTGAGGGCACAAGGAGGGGGGGCTCCTGGCAAGAGTGACTCTCGGGGCGCAGTGTGAACACAGCAGAATGCCAGTGGCTCTCCTAAGTGTGCTAGATTCAAATCATGATGCAAACTCATTTTTGTTCCACAATTGATGAAGGCATTGTTCAAAGTATACTTTCACATTGAGACAGAAAAACCCACACCCAGTTTTGGAACATAGGCTTTAAGCAAGTATATTCAAAACTCTGCCTCCCTCTATTACTTGTGTAACCTCAGGTAAGTGATGACACCCTTCTATACCTCAATTTCCTCTCCTGGAAAGTGGGCATGATGCCTTTCTCACTTTTGTGAAAACTGGGAAACGTGAAAACACTGCAACTAGGGTCTGCACATGGGCATTGCCTCATGAAATTGTATCCATTAAACATATCACATCTGCTTCCTGCAGAACCCAGCTGTGAATCTAGCCCTAAGCAGGCACTCAGAGTCAGAGGGTACAGTCAAGTGTAGCTGGTTCTTGACTACTTTGTGGATTAGTAGAAAAGAAAAAAAAAAACCACCTTTAAAAAATTCAGATCCTCATTCTATTTTTTTCAACAGTTGCACTCAGTACCCAGGGTAGAACTTTGCACAGAGGAGTGGTGAAAATTAGCAGAAGAGACCAAAATAAAATGAATGAGTTTTATTATGACAGATGTTGATGGAGTGGTGGGCCACTGTCCTGGGGATCTGAGGGGAGCCCAGCCTTCACTGCCATGTCCCTATCCTGACAGGGGGTGGTGCCCCCCACAGGGGTATTGTTCCTGTGCCTAGGGGCTCTTTGCACAGGGGTCTGTGCTCTCCTCTTCTGACTCCAAATCTCATTTGCACCCTGGTAGGAGGTTTTATGTTATTTTTGTTTTTTGTTTTTGTTTTTAAATTGTTGGGGAATCATTGAGGGGACAATGAGCCAAGTTATACTGCTTGCATTTTTCTGGGTAAAGTCCCTCTATTAATAGTGTCCCATCCCATGGTGTGTGACACATCTTTTTTTTTTTTTTTTTTTTTAATGTGTGTTTTGTATATATTTTTTATTGTGGTAAAATATACATAACATAAAATTTACTATTTAACCATTTGTTAAGTGTATAATTTGGAGTCATTAAGTACATTGACAGTGCTGTACAACCATCACCACTGTCTATCTCTGGAATGCCTATACCAGCCCACATCTTCCCAAACAGACACACTGTATCCATTAAACAATTTCCTTCTCCCTCCAACCTCTGGCAAAGCTGATAGAGATTTTTAACCCCCAGTAAGGAAAGTAAGTTGTTCTGGAAGTGGTTAGGGACCCATTTGAGGTTTTCTATTCTAAACCTATTTTTGAATTTTCCGAACCCCTTGGAAGTCACTCTCTTAAGGCTGTGGGGAACTTAAAACCACACCAGGGTACATGGCACTCCTCCCTGAGAGCCCAGCAGTACACCCATCCACCTACTCGTCCACCCTAGTTGTGGTCCTGTGCCCTCCTTAGCTTGTGAAATTCAGCTTTCATTTCTTTGCCAGGATTGGTCACATCAACCTTAGCCACTTTCGTAACTGCTAGAATTGAGAGATACCCAGAGCAGAGCCAGGATGTGGGGCTGATGCCCAAGACTATCTATGAAATCTAAGAGACAGTAAAAGAAAACCCCACTTTAAAAAAGGATTAGCTCAATTCCTAAAAATCATCCATGCACAATCTGAAAACACAGAAGGATTCTCTTCTGTTAAAAAAAAAAAAAAAAAAAAAAAAAAGGAGGTCTGATGGCTCTGATACCTGGAAGGGATTAAATGCTAAAAATAGCTGAAGGTATTGAGAATGCTGAGGAAGTGCGCAGTTCATGAAGCAGAGGGCAGTGAAATCTGGTATTAAATGCTAACAAGAGAGGAGTTCTCAAAGAAGGCTCAGGACCTATGAGTCACTGGGGCCTTCTTTCATTAAATATAAAGCAATATTCTTTAGTATCAGCAGGATTATGGATCTGACCGCCCAGCCCACTGTGTTCACATGCCCTGTACAGGATCCCAAGCTGATATGGAATGAAGGAAATGAAGTATGGATTAGATTCTCTAATGCCTCCCTGTTTTGAGTGAAGTCATGCTGATGGCCAGGTGACATTTGCAGGGCCATCTGGTGACATTTCTTTTTGGGAACAGATTAAAAGGGACTGGGGAGGAGGAAGAGTCAGGACAGGGGCCAACACAAGATTCTCAGGTGGCTTCCTGGACCTGTGTACATCTTTGGAGGAGGAGGTCCCTTATTTTTTTACATCAGAATGTGGCCAAACTATAATCGTTAAAACTTGCATGACCTGATTGGGGGTCCTCCTTTTAACCCTGAAAGTATCAATTAATCTGAAACCTAGTTATTAAGGAAAGTCCCTTATTAGGAAATTATATCTCCCCAGCCCCTCCTTTCTCCAGGATGCAGTTGGGGCTAAGTTGCTTCTTCCTGGACTTACTTCCTGCTGATGCCACAGATTTACGGTCCTACCAGCCTATGGTTTCCTCCTTCAATTTCTGTCAGCATCCTAGTGCCTATTATGGAGACTGGCTGTTGAAAGAACAAACATTTTCCTGGGCCTGGGACCACTTTCTCATGTTCTGCCCTCACTTAGCTCTTGATCCCTATCTCAATATAGAAAGACTCCAAAATTGCCTGTTTTGTTTCTCACCCTCTCATCAAGCCGCTGTCCTCATGCTGTTGTGAGAGAACATGAGACCTTTCCCTCTAGGCCCAGGTATAGGCTCTTACCCACAGACTCCCTTCTTCCCCAGGGCTCATGGCATGTGTAATTGCAGAGATGCTGTCCCCAAGATCTCTGAAGCTCAGTAAGGGACTTCCCTAGTGCCTGGCCCTGCAAGCATTGCCCTGCCTTAATTGGAATATTTCAGTGAAAATTGTTTGAAGGCAGTATTGGTTAATTGATCAGTGCCAGCTTCTCTTCTGGACACACTGTGATGCTTCAGCCTGCAAAGAGAGAAGATGTCAGATAAACTTCCTTTGAAGGCCTTGTCCTGGATTTTTGCTTGTTCAGGATGATCTGGTTGCTAAGAAGGTCCTGACCTCAGGAGACATGGACAAAGGGAATAAAACCCTGTCCAACTAACTTTTCAGGGACACAGGCTCCACCCCCCTGCGGAGAGAGTCCACTAAGACCTACAGCTATGTGTTCAGCTCTTTCTCTTAAGCAAATTAAAAGAAAGATGTAGTCACAACTATATAAAATTTCAAATGAAGACTCATGGACAGAGATTATATAGGAAAGACCAAAAAACTCTAACTGGTTATTCTGGGGCAGAGGGATGATGGTTGACTTTATACTCAGGATTATCTATTGTTCAGTTTTTAATTCACATTTTCTATATTAGGAAGAAAGATTGCCTAATAAAGGAAAAGGCCAAAAATTATTTTTGAAAAGTAAAAAATATTGTAAAGTTCAAAACAGACCCAAGTTAAAGTAGGATTGAGTTTAACAATATTCAGTAATTACTATAAAGCAAATCACCCAATCATTACACCCCAAAGAACCATCAACCCCAGAAGGCAGGGGTTATTTCATACTTAGCACACAGCCAGCCCCATACTTCACAGAGAACACAGAGCCATCAGCCAATCCATTCGCTCTGTTCTGGGTCCCATCTGTTCTGGTGTCCAGTATTCTTCAGCCCTGGGACCTCACACTGCCACTCATCTTCCTTTTCTCAAACCTTCAGGCTCCTCCACTAGACTGGCTCTTATCTGTTAGTATTTAAAAATTATCTTGTCTTTCCCATTATGAGAAAACCCTTCCCAATTTCAGTCCCCTTTCCCCAAGCCAAATGTGCCACAGAGCTTTTTAAATATGCTGCCTCTCCCTTCCAATCTTTGGTCCTTACTGCTCTATGGAAAGTCCCCTTACTTGAATTAACTATGACTTTCATGTCACAGGTTCCAATGGGTTCTTTCCAGTCCTTTCTTAGTTGACATCCATACAGCTTCTGACCCACCTAACCTCTCACAGTTCTTTGAACATTGTTATAGTGACTTCTGTACCGTAATCCACCAGTTTTCCTTTGCTTCTTTGGTGGTCCCATTTCATATTACTTTAAGCTCTCCTTCTCTGCCTAAATTCTAAACATTAGTATTCTTCAGGAATTAGACTCAAAGCCTCTTCTTTGGTCGCTCTACATTCCATTATTAAGTAACTTCATCAACCTCTATTATTCAAATATCATAAACAGCGTATATTGATAATTCATAAATTTAAATTTCCACCTCTGACCCTGCTTCTGAGATCCAGCCTAGTATATTCAACTGCTTCAAGATTTTTTTATATTTGAATGTCTCATAGTTAGTACAAATTGAATATGTTAAAAGTGGAACACATGCTCTTATCTATATAGAACTCCCCCAACAAACCCTATTCTTACCTAATATTTCCCCTTTCAGTAAAGACCAACATCTTTCTTGAGTTTGCTCATGTTGGAAACCAGAAAATCTTCCATCTTTTACCATTCTCTTTCTTCAAATCACTCAGAAAATCAATCGCTTTGGACAAGGATGGAGAGACAGGAAATGACTTGCACAATATAAACAATTAAAAATCTGGACACAATATATGAAACAATGATTTCTAAGACACTGGGCATCAGGAATGAATATATATGATCCTTGAGTGACAGGAAACAAATGAGGCAAGTCCTACAGTTGTCTAGCTCGCTGTCTGGAGAGAGTTTCCAAGTAGCACAGATAGATGGCAAGAACTCAGGCAGAGCCCAGAGGGCTCTCAGTTGAGAAAATGGACTTGTGAGACTATAGAGGCCAACCCAGCTAGAATTTGCAGGGTTTCGAAATATAAAGGAGAAGGATGAACACAAAAGAGCTCCAAAGATTTTTACCACAAAATATCATTGAGGGAAATTAAAAAAGATACACTAAATGGAAAGATATATTTTGTTTGTGATTAGGAAGCCTCTAAATTTCTAAAATTTAAATTCTTTCCAATTTGATTGCATATTCATTGTAACCCCAATCAAAATTCCAAATGGTTTATGTGTGTGTGTAGAAATAGATAAACTGATTCTAAAATTCATATGGAAATGCAAAGGATCTAAAATTACCAAAACCACTTTGAAAAAGTAGGGCAAAATTGGAGTGCTTGGACTGCCTGGTTTCAGAACTAAAATATGGAACAATCAAGACACTGTGGTATTGGAGTAAAGCGATAGGAAAGAGTCCAGAATAGACCCACACACATGACCGATTGAGTTTCTTCAAAAGTGCACAAGGCAGTTCTGTGGATAAAGTACAGTCTTTTCAACAAAGGGGGATGAAACAATTGGATACAATATACAGAAAGAAAAAAAAGGAAAAAACCTACATATCTCACACTATATATAAAAATTAACTCAAAATAGATTGCACTCATAAATCTTTATGTACATTTAGTAAGAGCTAAAATTATAAAACTTATGGAAGAAAACAAAAGAAACCCATACAGTATAAATTTGAATTAGGCAAATTTTTTTTTTGACACATCACTGAAAGCAGACTCTATAAATGACAATTTTGATAAAATGGATTTGAGCAAAATGAAGAACTTCTCCCTTCCAAGACAAAGTTAAGAGAATGAAAATATAATACAAGTCATAGCTCAGGAGAAAATATTTGCACATCATACATTTGACAAACAACTAGTATTCAGAATATATGGAGAACTCTCATAACGTCATAATAAGAAAGCAAAAAAAAAAAAACCACAAAAATTAAGAGATTTGAACAGACACTTCATTATAGATAACGCACAGGTGATAGATAAGAACCTGAAAAAATGCTGAACATCATAAGTCGTCAGGGAAATGCAAACCCACAATGGAGATTCCATTTCATATCTGTTAGCACATCTAAAATTAAAGGCCAATCCTACCAAGTGCTGGTGAGACTTTCATATGCCGCTGATGTGAATGTAAATGGCACAACCATTTTGGTAAACATTTTGGCAGTTTCTTAAAAAGGTAAATATCTACGATCTAATCCAGCCATTTAATTCCTAGGTAATTACTCAAGAAAAATAAAAGTATATGCCCATACAAAGCACATGACTGTTTGTGACAGCTTTAAATGTAGGATCCCTACTGAAAATCACCCAAATGTTCACCGACAGGCAATTAAACAGATATAGTATATCAATGTAATGGAACAGATATAGTATATCAATGTATACGGTGAAAAAAGGATTTGAATTATTAATATACACACAACATGGAAGAAATCTCAGAATAATTATTCTGTTTGAAAGAAGCCAAACCAGACAGAGTACTTATTGTATGATGCTTATTTATATAAAGTCCTAGAAAATCTAAACTAATGTATAGTGACAGAAAACAGATTCACAGTTGCCTGGGATAGGGGGATGGGTAGCAAGGAGGGGAAGTAGGAGAGGTTACAAATGAGCAGGAGGTAAGGTTTTAGGGTAACAAATATGTTCACTATTTTGATTGCAGTGGATGGTTTCACAATTGTATACATATTGTCAAATGGTATCATATACCAATTATTCCTAATAAAACTGCTTAAAAATTTCTGGAACACGACACTTTTCTCCGTGTCTAGCACCACCCCCAGCGTGCCCGTCTACCATACTGACCTTCCCCTCCCTTATCCTCCTGTCTATTCTGTACTGCAGCCAGAGCTATTTGATAAGGTCATAAATCTACTTGTGTTATTTCACTGCTCAAAATCCTTTACGAATTCCTCAGAAAGACCCAAAGACTTAATTCTTCCCTGAAAGAGTCTGCTTATTCTTGCTGCTGCCTGAGTTCTATTTCTCTCTTCCATTTTCTTTCTGCCTTTTTAACCATCCTGCAGTTCCTGTTCCTGGAACTTGCCAAAATGTTTCCTGCCTTGGGGTCTTTGCACATGCCAGTTCCTTTTGCCTGGAACTCTGCCCTTCTCCAGGAAAACTCTTAACCATCCTTTAGTCTTAGCTTCAATATCATTTTCTCCAAGCACACTTCTTTTTTTTTTTTTTTTAAGACAGAGCCTCAAGCTGTCCCCCTGGGTAGAGTACCATGGCATCATAGCTCATAGCAAGGAGGGGAAGTACCTTAAACTCCTGGGCTTAAGCGATTCTCTTGCCTCAGCCTCCCAAGTAACTGGGACCACAGGTGCCCGCCACAATGCCCAGCTACTTTTTGGTTGCTGTTGTCATTGTTGTTTGGCAGGCCTGGGCTGGATTCAAACCTGCCAGCTCTGATGTTTGTGGCTGGTGCCTTAGCCACTTGAGACACAGGCGTCGAGCCCAAGCACCCTTCTTTGATGTACCAGTCCAGGTTGGGTGCTTCATGAAGAACTTGCCTATGTCTCCTTAGTGGCACTATCCCTCCTTCCCATATTCTCATCACCCAGGACCATAAGCTTCAAGAGAGTAGGGGGCATTATGTACTTTATGCCTGGTATATTGCCTGGCACATAATGACAATTCAAAAACCTTTGTTGAATAAATGTTAGAGACAGACCTCAAACTTGCTTCCTGACCCAGAACTCACTCCCTGACTTTCAAATTACATTTTTCTCGACCCACTCATGTAAAACCCATCCTTCTGTATCTGAAAGCCAGGTGTAATTTTCCTATAGTTACATAGGAATCAAAGTGATAAGCATTAAGAAATGTAATATTAAATAGTTTAAAATCAAAATATTAGATTTATAAAAGATAGGTTAACAATGTTTAACATATCTGTACTGATAGATCTGTTAGGGTTCTTAAAAAGTCAGTCATGCTGGGCGGTGCCTGTGGCTCAAAGGAGTAGGGCACCAGCTCCATATGCTGGAGGTGGCAGGTTCAAACCCCACCCCTGGCCAAAAACGGCAAAAAAAAAAAAAAAAAAAAAAAAAAAAAGTCAGTCATGTTCATTTATTTTGGAAGTTACACTTCAAGACAGTTAACAGAGGAGAAAACCAAGCCTTGGAGAAAATGAAGTCATGGCTCGTTGCTGAAGGTCGACTGACCACTGATTGGGTGTGCTGTGTCTTTAGCAAAGCAGCGGCCTACATTTTCCATGTACTGAGTGCGTGGGGCTGGGAAGATAAAGATTGCAAACATGGCTGCTTTCCAACACAGCTTCCTAAGAAAGAGCCTACCTTCCCCTCCCTTTCACTCCCCCATGATGTTTATTTAGACTCCCCTTAATTAGTGCATTTCAGCATGGAAGCATAATCCAATCTGAAAGAAAATTTCCCAGGAGAGCCATCTGTCAGAATTAGACTACACTTAGCTACTGGACAGTAAGGCTGTATTGTAAATACCACAGACTGCTTTGATTCTTGAAAGGCTCAAAACTCATTTTCTAAGCAAGCAAATGCCAATCCACGGGACAAGGCTTTCTGTCAGGAAACCAGCTTGCTATTTTGGACAGTAATGTTTCCGCAGGTAGAGGATCACTAAAAGCAATGTCAGGGGGGCATTCTACCTGACTAGTCTCACCTTTCTTCAGAGATGAAATTGCTGTCCTTGACAACACTATTAAGTTCTTTTTAATTGTTCTAGGTTCATAGAAGATTTTTTTTCATCTAGCTCAGTTGTCCCCCGGTATTCAGCTGTGTAATAATATGCACATAACTATGAAAGGGGCAACCCAAGTGAGCCCACCTGAGCTCCTTGCAGAGCCAGCTTCCCCCTCAGGGGCACCCGGCTTGCTGTACCTGCCTTTGGTACCCATGCCAAGGCAGCAAGCAGACTCTTCCTCAGTAAATGAATATATGGGACGGGGGGTAGAGGGTCCCTTCTCTCTTCTCCATCATTTCTCTACATCTCAGAGGCCACATGAGTCAGAGTCCCTCCTGTGTCCCCATAACCTCCTTCCGATTGTTCTATTCTATCCCACTGGGGGGACCCCATTTTGCTCTGATTAGATAGTCTTTGACCAGGCCAGTGCAGTTATTCCTTAGTTGGGCTGTGTCCTCAGCTGCTAACAGCTCATGTCACCATTTCCTTTGGGAGAGTTGATAGGGGCCATCTTGAGAATCCCAAGCAAGTTATACTCTCTCTTTAGGGTGGCCTACAGCCAATGAAAGACTGGTACAGGATAAAATGGTGTCCCTGTGTCAGGGTGGACACCTCTGTGGTACTCTTCACGCTCCAGAGCTCCCTGCGGGCTGTGGCTTAGGGAAGCCTGCAGCTGACTCCCCTGCCCCATCTTTGCCCAGCTTTTCCCCTAACTCACCCTATCTGCTTCCTTTACTTCTTTAAGGGTTTCACATGAGAAACGGCCCTCAATAAGTCAACTGCATAAGAATCCCTCTTAGCCTCTGCCTCTAAGTATTCTAATTTAAGAGATTAAAACTATTTTAATTTTAATCATTCATTCATTCACTGAAGAATAACTTTACTGTCCACCTCTTGGGTTAAGTACTGAGGATACAGTCATAGACTTCATTTTTAAGGAGAGCCTAGTCTAATCAGATAGGCAGAGATACATAGATACTTTTATTTTGATTTGTTTTTGAGACAGGGTCTCACTAGCTTCCCTGGGCTAGAGGGCAGTGGTGTCATCATAGCTCACAGCAACCTCAAACTGCTGGACTCACATGATCCTCCTGCTTCAGACTCCCAAGTAGCTGGTGCTATAGGCATGTGTCACCATGCACAGCTAGTTTTTCTATTTTTTTGCAGAGATGGGATCTCACTATGATGCTCAGGCTAGTCTGGAACCCCTGGCCTCAAGTGATCCTCCATCCTTGGCCTCCCAAAGTGCTAGAATTAAAAGCATGAGCCACCACACCCAGGTGATACTTGTAGTCTAATGTGATGGCTGTGTTGAAGAGGTCCACAGGATGCTGCAAGAGCACACAGGAGCACCTACTGTGCCCTGCGTGGATACAGCGAGGGCTTGCTTAATGAGGGGAAGGTGAGGCCTAGAACATCTAAGATGAATAACATTTAAACAAAGAGAATAAGTGGAAAAGAAAAGACATTACAGAGAATATGTGTGTATAAAGCAAACACACAGGATTATTATACATACAATCCACACCATTAAAGAGAATTAATTAGCTGATACCACAGAAGGTCATTGATTGTCTAAAACCTGTGGCAGACATTCACTTTAGATCCCAGTCTTTTCCTTCACTGAGCCTTGATATTGCTTCTAGATCCTTCGTAACACAGCCCCCTAGTCAGCTACCACCAGCTTATTGGAATTGGCTCTCAGGAGGAAAAACCTTTGTCTTCCCTTTTGCATATATGTTTTTTATGTTTTATCTTTAAGTGCCCATCTCCAAATCTACAAATGTATCTGCATTTGTTCCCATATTTTTCTTATTAATTTATGTCACCAAGAAAACACTGTCCTTATTTTATATAAATCCAGCCCCTCTACCTGTGATTTAGATGTTACACCCCTTCTCATGGAACTTGCTTTATTGATTATTCCCATCTCTCTCTCTTTCTCTCTCTACACACACACACACACACACACACACACACACACACACACACATATACATGTTTATAAATGTGCTATATAGTGCTATGTAGATACAGAGTTGATATATTCCTATATCTTCAAACTCTACTTTTACTAACTATTTTTTAAAGATTTTTCTTTTTCTTTCTTTCTTTCTTTCTTTTCTTTTCTTTTCTTTCTTTTTTTTTTTTTTTTTGAGACAGAGCCTCAAGTTGTAGCCCTGGGTAGAGTACAGTGGCATCACAGCTCACAGCAACCTCCAACTCCTGGGCTCAAGCCATTCTCCTGCCTCCGCCTCCCAAGTAGCTGGGACTATAGGGGCCTGCCACAACGCCTGGCTATTTTTTGGTTGCAGCCATCATTGTTGTTTGGCAGGCCCAGGATGGATTCGAACCCACCAGCTCAGGTTTATGTGGCTGGCGCCTTAGCCACTTGAGCCACAGGCGCCGAGCCTTAAAGATTTTTCTTATTTGATGAGGTCTTAATTTGCCCGTCAAAAAATAATTTTTATATTTTATTAACTTATTTTTAGTTTATATACAGTAAAATTGAGTTTCGGTACACAGCTCTATGAGTTTTGGCAAATGCAGTCATGCACTCATCACCAAAATCCCAGTAGAGAACAGTTTCCATCACTTCCTTGCCCCCAAAATCCCTCAGGTTGCCCCTTTGTAATCAGTCTATCTCCCTGCCCCCATCTCGGCAACCATTGATTTGTTCTCTGTCCTTATAATTTTGCCTTTTTCATAATATCATATAAAGAGATAGCATTAAGCATGTGAGATTCATCCATGTTATTGTGTGTATATTATGCACACTGTGTGTTCTTCTCTACAGTGTGAATATTTTTAAAGTTTATCCTTTCAACCATTGGAGGACATTTGGGTAGCTTCCATTTATTCATATACGAGTTAAGATAATTTTTATAAATATGCTTTTATTTCTCTTGTAAATTTACTCTTTTTAAAATTTCCTTTAAAATAATGAAAATACAGGTAATTTTTATTTAAAAAAAAAAAAAAGTATCCCTACTATTTTCTTTAAGCTGTAAAATCACCTCCACATATGTTTACAGAAATCTCAGAGCCAACTTGGTTCAGGTTTTGTGTCCTGTCCTCTCTGTAGTGCAGTTTGTCTAGGTCAAACTCAGACTCAGTTAAAGTGTCCTGAGCATCTCCTTCTGTGACATGAGGGAGAATACCATAGACTACTTAACTCACATTTCTCACTCTTTCATCTGGGTACGTTCCAGCATAGAGGCTGAAAAAGCTAAATACAGGGTGTCCATTGTATGAACTTTACGGACACCCTGTATACTCTTCCATTACCTTTCTTGAATGAGGGGATGATTATGTAACTCAGCTTTGACTGATAAGAAATAAGGAGAGGACACGGGTGTCAGTTTTAGAAAAGCTTTCTCTTTCCTGATAGAAAGGAGTCCTGGAAGTATCCAGCATGCCCTTTTCTCTTGCCACTTTCCTTTTGTCTCAAAGGCAAAAGTGATGTCTTGAATGATAACTATCTATTGAATATATGATATAATCAGATTGGTACATTTAAAGAAACAAGACATCAAAAGTGTAATAATGGATCAAATAATTATACAAAGGAACCAAGTTTTAGGAGTAAAATAATACTTCTAAGAATGAAAATTACATTAATTTAAATGGGAAACCTAATGAGCTTATTAAATAACTAATTAGAAGCTGCTAAAGAAACTGAAAAACCAACCTGAAGAAATTACCAGGATGTATCACCAATAGGAAAACGAGTAAACAAACATGGAAGATGGAGTGAGTAGGTCCAAAAATATCTAAAGAAATTTCCAGGAAGAAAAGATCACAAGCAACAGGGACAGGCAATATTCAAGGAGATTATAACAGGAAATTTGCAGAATTCATAAGATACTCTCTGGTTCAAGGTGAATCCTAAGAAAGATAAACAATAATTTTTAAGAACTCCATACCAGTCACATTACCATCAAATTTCAGACAAAGAAAAGTCTTGAAATTGGCACAGAGAAGAAAAAAGGTTGTTACAATTAGCAGCTGATTTCTCAAAGCCAAGAATTTGGAGGCAAGAAGCTAACAAAGTAGGAGGTAAGAAAAAAATATAATTATGCACACAAGATTTGTATTCTCATGTTTTTCAATTATAAATGTGAAATGATATTTTCAGAAAAATAAAAACAAAAACAGCTAACATCAGTAGACTCTTAACTGAAGGAATTTATTGAGAATGTTCTAAACATGAAAAACAGTCTGGAAGGGAAGACTGAAAGAATGATCAACAAATAAAAGTGTTAAATATGTGGAAACTTTAAATAATCATTGACTATACAAATTATTAATTATAATGTCTAATTGAGGAGTATATCTTATCTGAAATGGGGGTTACTGGAGTCTAAGTTTCCAAGGTAAAAATGTAGCTTTGGAGGAGGTTTGATACAGTAGTCAACTTCTTACTTTATTAAACTAACCATACATGTTACAATTTCTAGGAAACTACTACACAAATATAAACAGAGGTTACACTTTATAAGCTGGTGAAAGGGAGAAAGTGAAATGGAGAAAAAACAATCCAAGGAAGACAAAATAGGAAAAAATATCAGGACTAAAATAAGCACAATATAAAACCGTATGAAGAAATACAAATATTTCTAATAGTCCCAATGACATAAATGGATTAATCTCATTTGTTGTAAGTCAATTGTTTTCAGGATCACAGGGTATACTTCACTTACAACATGTACATTTAAAATGTAAGGACATAGGAAATTTATAAGTAAAAGAATAGAAAACAACACATAAGACAAAACAAATTAAAAAAATTTTATAACTTTATAAATGCCAGGTAAATTATACTTGAAGGCAAAAATAATTTCTGTCTATAAAAAGGAATATTACGTAGTAGTAAAACATCCAATGGGCAGAAATATAGAAAAGTACTAATGTCCTAGTTTTAAATATAGGTATATATGAAGCAAAAATTGACAGAACTTCAATTTCAGAAGAAATTGAAAATCCACTATTATAAGTAGGAGACTCAAAACACATTTATCAATTACTGATACATTAGGCTGATAAAAACATCCTTCAAAATATGGGTACAAGTGATATGCAATATTTTCAAGGGCATGTAGAACATTTATAAAAAGTGTGTAAGAAAACATAAAGCAAATTTCAACAGATGTCAAATAATCTAAAAAATATAGTGCACATAATTTGATAATATCCTAAGTTATAGAAATAATGGTTTTTAAACACACTCTCAAATGTGAATATTTTAAAACACTTTGAACTATAAAACCTATAGATCAAAGAAAAAAATCATACTTGATATTAGAATATGCTTAGATCAAAGTGATAATGAAAACACTAAATATCACAATTTGTGGACATCAAAAAAAGTAGTATTTCAAGGAAAAATTGTAGTCTAAAAAATGCACATTTTAAATCAGTTTAAGAAAGAAAAATCACTAACCTAAAGATACAAATAGTCAGAAAAAAAAATAACTGAATAAACCCAAGGGGAAATAAAAGGAAAGAAAAACACACGGGCGAAAGAAGAATTGGAAAAATTAAAGAGAACTAACAGAACTAAAAGTTGGTCCTTTGATAAGAGTAGTAAGAATGATAAACTACCAATGACACTGATCTTGAAAAAAGAAAACAGTAACAAATAATCAGTATTATAAATGAAGAAAAGGCCATAAATAGAAATGAGGCAGAAAACATAAGGATGTGAAAAGATTACGAAGAACTTCAAATCAATACATTTAAAACATAGATGGAATAAGCAAACTTCTAGAAAAATCTAAGTCACCAATATAGGTTCACGAAGAAATGGAAATCCACATAGTACTATAATCCTCAAAGAAATTCTATCAATTTCCCCCAAAGTAAACATATGACCCAGAAAGTGATGCTGGCAAGTTCTACTAACCATTAAAGGAAAGGACTATTTCACTCAGCCCCCAGATTTTCAAGAAAATAGCAAAAGAAAGAATACTTCATATCTCATTTTCAAGTCTTATATAATAAAACCAGATAGAGGGAGAAACAAGAAAATAAAATCACAGGCTTATCTCATTCAAGAGTTTAGCTGCAAAAATCTTAACAAAATAGCTGAATACACACAATCCATGTATATGAAAAATATAAAAAATTACACTATAAAAAGTTGGACTTATCCCAAGAATAACAAATTTTATCACAATTAGAAAATATACCAACATAACTTGGTATGTTAAAAGATAAAAAGAACAAAATATATAATCATCTAATAGATTGTGAAAAATCATCTGTTAAAATTCAACATCAATTCAGGTTTAAACAGTCTATAGCCAATGTCTTCCTTAGTGACACAATATTCAAAGCACTCCTCTAAGATCAGAAGCAAGCCTAGGATCATGCTACCTGTCTTTGAATGGTGATCCTCATAAATACAATAAAACCAGCAAAATGGATGAGGTGGGAGAAGTTGCTGAAATAATTAAAAAGGAGAAGAAAGAAAATTGTCCATGTTTATGCATGGTATAATTGTCAATGTACAAAACTCAAAAGAATCTGTAGTCAAATTATTAGAATTGGAGTGTGCAGCAATATCAAGTGTTAGAGAAAACACAGACCAAGATGGGCTCAAACACTTCTGGTGGAATTATAAATTGGTCAAACCATACAGAGATAAAATTTTCTTCAACTCCATTCTCAAGCATATACCCTACAGAAATTCTTGCACATATTCACTAGGAGACATGTACAAAAAAGTTTAATAGCATTTTCAGAAATAGAAAAATAACTTAAAATTAATTTAAACATCCATTGGCAGAAGAATAAATTAATAAATTATGGTATGCCATACAACAGAATGCTAAAATACTGCTGCAACAACAAAAACTACAGTCATATACAAACATAAATTATTCTAATACACATAACACTGAACATAGTAGTTTACAGAATAGATATAATTTCGTTCACATAAATTTCAAAAATAGACAACACTGAAAACCTATTTTTAAGTGATAAAATGATTTTTAAAACAGGGAATTATATATACAGAATTCATTACATTGCTCACCTCTTGGGGATTTTGGCGTGGAGAAGGGGCACACAGGAAACTTTAAAGAGACTGATAATGTTCTCTTTCTTTAGCTACTTTCTGGATTGACGTTCTCTTTGTAAGCCATACATATACATTATATACCCTCTTGTGTCATACATTTCATTTAAAAAATCAAATGCTTTGTTCTGGCACCCTCACCAGGACAAAAGCTATGAAAGTCTCTTTGTCAGAGGATGTAGCTTCATCAATCACTTCTTGCATGTGTTCTTTTCTGCAGTCCTGCCATTTATCACTCCCTCTGAATAATCTAGATGTCAGGGGATAACATGTCTGAGGGATCATGAGTGGAGAAAATGATAGGGTAGGATTCAGTGGACTCTTATGAAGACATAGCTCGGTAGACACCAGTGACAGCCAGACTTCACTCACATCCACGTTTATAGAGGGAACACAGGTTGCCTTCTGGAAGTTGGAAACTGGGGCTTTCTACAGGGATTTTAAAGTTTTGTGTCCCTTGGAATCAGTTACCCAGCCGTTCCTCCTTAGCATTTTTAGCACAACATGTAGTAGTGTCCTGGCATGGGCTCTTATCAGCTGGCACCAGCTAAAAGAGCCAATTGTGAGTATGTTTTGCCAATTCTGCCTTCAGTGATGTCACATTGACAACCTGAAATCCAGCTGGGAGAATTTACCCTGTGGGAAATAAATGCTACAAACAGGATCCCCTTCTCCATGCTCCAGTCAGTTGTTATCTATCTACTAGGACATCACTTAAAATGCCTATAACACAGTCATAAAACTATATGATAATCACTTAGAAATCATGGTACAATGGAATGATTCAAATTTATTAATAAATGTCTTTAATCACAGAGCCTGCCTGCCCCATTTGCATCCAACTGTGAAAAGCAAGCATCCTGAGCTTCCCCCAAAACTTGTACCCTCCCCTCCCTGAGAGGTTCCAAGTGTCCACCTCTGTCAGGTCCAGAAATCATTCCAGGCTCCTGGGAGGCAGGACAGGAAAATTCCCAAATCAGTCACTATAAAATACTGAAACTTGCAATGACAAAAAGTCAAATTTTGATGAAAACATAAGGTCTTAAAATCCCTATCATTAAAATAAAGTCTTTGCTTTTGTAAACTGTACCCTTCTTTTTTTCTGGACTAGAATCTGCATTGGCAGAGAGAAACCCTCATGACTTCCCTCACCACACAAGAACTCTTAGCATCTTATCTAAATCAGAGCCTAGTTGAGGTGGTCATAGGTCTCAGGGAAAGTCTCTGTATCAGTTTCAAGGCAGGCCACTAAGGAGGAGATTCCTGGAGTGCTCACTGCCTGTTTTCTCGGAAGCCAGTGACCAGTGGGTATACTAAAAATGCTGTGGGCAGGCCTGAAAGCCAACATTCACCCAGATCCCTAAACTGACACTTGCTGAAATTGTGACCTTCCCCTCAGATGCTATCTTCTCTCTGGTTGACTGACAAAATCCCCACAAATATCCATTACACTATTATTGACCTGGCTTCAGTAGTTGGGGGTTTGATTAAACTATTGTTTTTATACTCAATAAATTGCTATTTTGCTTTTTCACAGGGGGAAGAGTGAGGATTTTTATTTGAATGCCAATAATTATACATGTAAAACTCACACTTTCTTTGGAGAAATAAAGAAAAAAGATTTTTTTAAAGTATGAGTTCAGCACTGCATAGTACCCTCCAATCAGTCAGTCCCTAGAGCCTCACCAAATTAGTCCCTCGTCACAAGGTTCATTTTATTCAGCAAGTGCTTTTTAAGCATCTCACTGCCAGACACCATTCTAGAGGTTAGGCACCCAGCAGTGAATAGCCAAATTTGGTCTTTGTGCTAATAGAACTGACTAATAGGGAAGAAGAAAATTGAACAGATACATAAAAGAGGGATGAGTATGTGGTACATGTGTTGTGGAAGGAAATACCAAAAAAACCTACCATTGTCCAGGGCTCAGAGAAAGGGCTCTCTCTAGCAAGTGGCACTTCACTGGGATCTAAGGGCTTAGCAGGAGTTAGCCAGGTAAAGAGGGGAAAGAGAAGCCAAACAGCACATATGATAATTTTGAGCAACTGTTTCATGCACAGACCAAGTTTACTATTAGCAAATAGTCTTAATTCATAGTTGGGAATTATTGAGCTATGAGCTATTTTGATGAAAACATAAGGTCTTAAAATCCCTATCGTTAAAACAAAGTCTTTGCTGTTGTAAACCGTACCCTTCTTTTTTCTGGACTGGGATCTGCATATATCTGCATATCTGCAATATGTAGCCTCAGCTGTATCTCCTAATGGCCTTCTAGTCTGCTAAAGGAAGACTTCAGATTTTAGGATTTTTAAAGTTCTATTTAGCTGGAAGGCAAACTTGTCAGACATAGATTACTATTCAGTTAGCATAAATAAAAACAACTTTTATGAATAACCTTTGAGCAGTATAGTATTTCCAGGTAAAAACCCTGGATTATAAAATCCTTTTTATTGTATAGTAGAGATAATGGAACAGAAATGAAATTTTACAGTGTCCAGAAACAGTAAACAGTAAGAAAGCATGAAACCACAATGGTAAGTAATTCTGAAGCTGGATTTTGAACAGACGAAAATGTGGATCTCTAGTGGCTTAGCACATGGTATTTAGAGGACCGTGGAACCTCTAAATAAAGCTGAGGTTCCCAGAGCCTGAGGGTCACATTATTAAAGGAAAACAAAGCAGAACTTCTCCCTTTCTTAAGTCAATATTGGGGATACATCTCTGTCTTGGAATTGCTCTAGGTAAAGAAGAAAAAAAAGTCTCCCTGACTAGTTTCTAATCATCACCACAAACCTAGACTAACACATTTGGAGCCTGAATTTACTATCCTTCTTGTCCAAAATCTCCCAAGCCCACAATTTGGTTTAAATTTTTCCAGGTTGGTGGTAATTCACCTAGGCAACCTGTGGAAACAATCACAAATCACCTCTACAGGAATACACTTTAAATCTAGGCCTTGACAATTTCTGCCCAGAAAGTTCCAATCTAGATGACCTCACAGTCACAAACCTAAATATAATCATATTTATTGCCTAAATAGGCATATTTATTGCCTATAAGGCATGATTAGTTAGGGTCAAGGGAAACACCAAACAAAAGAATCAGAGCAGCAGAGGTCACAGCTGTTGGAGTTGTCAGTAACAGAAAACAAAAATAACTACATATGGAATGGTAAAAATATGCATACATTGAAAGTGTGTTGGAAGGGAATGGAAAGTGTGTTGATAAAAAAAGAAAGAGACCATCAAACATATTAGACAAATGCGGAAACACACCAAATAATAGTTCTACACATGGAGAGAAGTAAATGGCTGAAAATTTCCAGAAATGGTCAAAGGAAATAAGCTTAGATTTAGCCATTCCAATAAATCTCAATCAGAATAAAGAAAAGAAATGTCCAGAATAAAAAAAAAAAAAAGAACTATAAACTAGTTCTATAGTTTAACTTATACATGCTAAAGGAAAATACAAGATATTGGAAGCAACAAAAAAAGAAAAGAGTAATTACATACAAAGGAATAAATTTTAGACTAAATGGTGACCTCTCAAACAACATTTGGAAGTCAGAAGACAATGAAATAATAGCTTTACAATTGGCAAAGTAAAAGTAAGCAGTTTTATGCTCCTAAATTTTTATTCCAAGGAAAATATTTTTCTAAGAATAATAGAAAAATAAAGACATATTCAGGAGCTGTTGCTTTCAGTTGGAAGTTATTGCCAGCCTATGGATACCCCATGAAATAGGCAGATAAATCTCCTGATCTCACTTTCTTCCCTTCCTCATTGTCTGAATCTAAGCAGAAGCCAGAGGCTAAGGGAGCTCTTTCAGCCTAAAGAAAGATAAACAAAACCCCCAAAGCCTTCATGGGCACTTCAGGCATAAACAGAAGGCATCCAAAATAATGTGCCATGTAATTTTATAAAGCAAAAATTACCTTGATTCCAAACCCAGACAACATCAGTAAGTTATATGCATCACTCATGAACACAGATGAAAAAAATGCTAAATGAAATATTTGCAAAATGGATCCAACAACGCAAAAAAAGGTAATATATCAAGGCTGGTTTGGATCATTCTAGAAATATAAGATTGGCTTAACATTTGAAAACTGATTAAGATAATTGACCAAAATAGAAGATTAAAGGGGGAAAAATCATAAGATCATACCATTTGATAAAATAACTATTAGTGATAAAAAGTTTTAGGTAACTAGGAATAGAGGAATACATTCTTACTATGAGGAAGACATCCACATAATATATATAGCAAGATCATACTCCATAGAAATATAAAGACATCCCATTTACAATAAGGAACAAGTCAAGGATACCTATTACCATAATCATTATTCAGCATTATATTAGAAATCCTAGCCTATGCACTAAGAACCAAAAAATAAAATTTGTACAGATTAAAAGAAAACAAAACTATCATAATTCACATATGACTGATTATAAAGAAAATTTAGGAGACTCTATAATCAACTTATGAGAATGAAAGGGGTTTATAAGATTTCCAAATAGAAGACAGATAAATAAAGTTTTAATTATATACCATCAATAGTTAGAAAATGCAATCTTAGAAAAGACACCTTCTAAAAGAACAAAAATTAGGTACCAAATAATAAATCTAACAAGAGATGTATAAGATATTCATGTAGAAAATTACAAGTTTTGAATTAGAAACTTTAAAGAAGAACTAAATAAATGGAAAGATACCCTATGGTCATAAATAGAAAGATTCCATACCACAAAAGATGTAAACATTTCCATAAATTAATCTATGGACTTCACATAAATCCAAAAAAAAAAAAAAAAACAGAAAGAATTTTCTTTGCTTGACAATAAGATACTAAAATTTATGAGAAAAGTTAATTATCAGGCAAGAAGGAACTAAAAAGTCGAAGGCTGGATGATTTGCTCTATCAGATGTTAAAGCTTATCACAGAACAATAGTAATTTGCAAATTGTACTATTTATAGAGATACTCAAATAGAACAATGGACAGAAAAGAGAATACAGAAATAGATTCATATATGGAAAGCTCTACAGGACAGAGCATACACTGCATATTATTGGGAAAATAAGTCAGAACATTGTTTATCCACATAGAAAATACAGATCTGTTATAGACCGAATGTTTTTGCCTGCTCCCCCAAATTCATAACTTGAATTTCAAACCCCTAGTATGATGGTATTTGGAGATGGAGCCTTTAGGAGGTAATTAAGTTTAGTTGAGGTCATGAGGTTAGAGCCCACCATAACAGAATTAGTGACCTTATAAGAGGAGAGATCAGAGCTCACTCTCTCTCCATCACATGAGGACACAGTGAGAAGGCAAATCAGGAGGAGACCCCACCAGGAATTGAATCTGCTAGCATCTCCATCTTGGACTTTCCAGCCTCCAAAACTGTAAGAAATAAATATCTTTTGCTTAAGCTCCACAGTTTATGGTATCTTGTTATGGCAGCCCAAGCTCACTAATATGAGATGTCTATATTACACTATACAAAATATTCTATTCTGTTCAAATTAAAATAATAATTGAGGGCCTGATGCAGTGGCTCACACCTGTAATCCTAACATTCTGGAAAGCTAAGATGAGAAGATCCTTTGAGCTCAGGAGTTCAAGACTAGCCTGAGCAAGACCCCATCTCTACCAAAAATACAAAAAATTAGATGGATGTATGGCAGGCACCTATAGTCCTAGGCACTCAGGAGGCTGAGGTGGGAAGATAATTGAGCCCAAGAGTTTGAGGTTGCTGTGAGCTAGGCTGACACCACGGCATTCTAGCCTGGGCAATAGAGTAAAACTTTGTCTCAAAAAAAAAAAAAAAAAAAAAAAAATCATAATTGGGAAGCCCAAACCTTAAGACTTCTAATAAAGGATATAGGAGCAATACCTCTATAACATAGGGTAAGGAAGAATTTCTTAAATAAGACACAAAGGTGCTAATATACAAAGGAATATATTGATGCATTTTATTATTACTTTATGTAAGAACCTTAAATATATATATATTTATCGAAACTGAGACATTTGTAAAACACATAACCAATGAAATATTTGCATCTAGGCTAAAGAGACTATATGAATTATTAAAGTAAAGAAAACAATAGAAGAAAGTGCTGAATAAACATTTCATAAGAAAGAAAACATAAATGACCATTAAACATACCAAAAGTTGGTCAATTTTAACAACTAAGAAAATACCAATAATATATTATTTAATATACATGCACATACATATTAATCAGGTTGACAACTGCATTTGTGGGAGGATCACTTTATATGGTCACTGTGGAAAAGACCTTGTCACTGCCAAGAAATGTTGAACACATATATACCTTACCTCTATTAGGGAGACCCCCTAGAGAAATGATTGCATATGTGAACCAGAGATGTGTACAGAAGTCTTCTCTACAATATTGCTCAGAATCACAAAAAACTAGTAACAACCCAGATGTCACCAATATAAGAGTGCTAATTGGTCACATATTAATATAAAACTACTATAGAGCAATGAAAGAAAACATAGGAATCACAACTGCTCCATCCATCTCTATGGTTAAATGCCATAATCCATGTTGGATGAAGAAAAAATCAGTCAAAGAGCTGTAAAAAGCAGAAATACAGGGTGGCACATGTGGCTCAGTGAGTAGGGTGCCCGGCCCCATATACCGAGGGTGGCGGGTTCAAACCCAGCCCCGGCCTAACTGCAACAAAAAAATAGCCGGGCATTGTGGCCGGCGCCTGTAGTCCCAGCTGCTCAGGAGGCTGAGGCAGGAGAATCGCGGAAGCCCAAGAGCTGGAGGTTGCTGTGAGTCCTGTGACATCATGGCACCCTGCCAAGAGCGGTAAAGTGAGACTCTGTCTCTACAATAAAAAAAAAAAATTAAAAAAAAAAAAGCAGAAATACACAAAATCAAAACCTATGTTGCCATATATATAAATGTATACCTGAGGCCTGACAATCAAGTTCGGGAACTAGTTCTAGAAAAAGTGCTTCATACCTGATTGCTGAATATCACCACTCTCCTTCAAACTACTCCCCTTGGCCATCTTGTGATTGTAGTGATATTTAGCAATGAGGTATGCAGCACTTTTTCTCAGACAAGTTCACCAACTTACTTGTCTTACCTCATATACATGTACATATACATGTATAAATATCTCACACTATAAATAAAATTTGGGAAACTGGTTTCCTCTTGGCAAGGGTGGACTGAGAGAGAGGTGATGAGGAAAGATAATTTAAGGCCAGAGTAAGTACTGGTAATGTTCTATTCTTTAGCTTACTGGTGAGTGCATGCCTATTCATTTAATTGTTCCTTCATAAATCCACACCTGTCTATTACATACACTATTTTATATACATGCCACATTATAGAAATAGAACTTTGCTGAATCTCAAATCTTCAGGTTTAGTCCCTGTACAAAGTCATGCCCCCCCAAAACACAGTCAAAACATTCCCAAATAATACTTATTAAGTGGAATTTTAAAAATATATGACAAATTATAAAATAATCTATAATTTCATTCTGAAGGCCTATCGTTTCCTGTGGCCATCCAAAATCTTACATCAATGCTTAGAAGATTTTTTTGCCTGCAGAAACAACTGAGAATTTTGAAGCATTTAGCCTTATTGTTTTCTTCCTTAATCAATTATTCCACATTCTCCTTAACCTCACAGAAATCCAGGATTTTCCAACAATATACAGGAAACTCATAGTCCCAGGAGAGTGCTGAAATGGCAATGATCTCAGGGTCAGACACTCTGTGCAGCCTGCCCCTCTATATTCTCATCCACAGGAACCTGCTCTAGGAGACATTCCCACCAGGGATCATAAGCCTTATCTCAATCTCAGCAACTGTGCACTATCTTGCTCTCCCCACAAAGTCTCTAGAAGGCAACTCTCAGCAAGATCCCTATTAAGCTTTCTAATAACCTCTCCAGCTATTTTATGAGATCCATTTGTCAAAAAATATAAATGGCTGTCTCACTAGATGGTGTGACCAACCTTACCCTGAAATCAGACATAAGTCCAAGGTTCATTATTGCTGCTGGCAGTGTCTCAGCTGCTATACTCAAAAGGACATAGTATATACTCCAGTGAGAGGGCTAATTCTGGGACCATTCATATCTTGGTATAAGAAGCCTGCCCATTTCTCTTTCTTTATGCTCATGCTGCTTCCTGAATTTAACAATTGAGATTTGAGAGACAAACCTTGCTTCTCCTAGTATCCATTTTTAAATTTACATATATTACAGAATTTTAAGATAAAAGGTCTGTTCCTTCCCCAATATCACAAATCTCCTTAGTCTCATCTACCGCTATTCTTCACACTTCTTCAGCAACTTTTCTTTTCTCATCATTATGAAAAAAGCCAACAGAACCCACATTGCACTTTGTTTACCTGGACTGCAGGACAGGGCTGGCACTAGAAGCTTGTGGGATATGGAGGGAAGGTGATCCATAGAGCAACCAAAGCATGGATGAGTCCCCAGTTCATGAAGAGGGTACTAGTGTAGGTGTTTGGTGATCAGGCAGAGATTTTGAGTGTCCTCTTCCTGAACAGCATGAGTCTTTCACTAAATAGGCTCTAGAGTTCAGTTGAATCAATGTCTGTGTGGAGTAAGGATAGTGGTGCCTGGTCCTTTGGACACCAAGGCAGAGAAAAGAAAGCTATGTTGCTCTTGGAAAGGCTCATGATCAGTAAGGTGAGTTAACAGTTTTTTCAGGGACTTTGGACAGATGAAAGAAATAACTTTAAAATGTCAGAGTTACCTGAGAAAGACCCATTTTCTTTCTATTTCCAGAACGTCAACACACATCTGCAGGATAGTGAAAAAGACGTAAATGGAGTAAAAATACCACCTCTGAAATCTTGTGTTTTAAATATAAACATGGATATATGGTTTACCACTACATAGTGCCTCTGCCTTCTCTTCTGAACTCTAAATTGGATTTGACCTTCTATAGATTAGGTTTGCCATTATCTATAATTTCTTTTCAGACTGCCCTCCTTGTAACTTTGATTTTCTTTTTCGTTGTTGTTGTTTTATTTTGTTTTGTTTTATATCTAAAAGTGTGTACTACCTCTTGTCAAACATTCCCAGTTCTATTACACATATTAAAGTTGAGGATCTGATCATGGGAAATGCTATTGAGCCAACTTGAGAACACAGGTAAGGATCTAATGTTTTTGGAGGCAGGCAATGGTCTCTTAGCTTCAGACTACAGTTAATAGAGTGCCCGGTTCCGTTTAGCACTGATAACCTAAGAATGCTCTAAAGAAAATGTGGTAAGAAAGACAGATAATATCTGTTGTCTATTAGGAAATGGCTAAGAAACTGAAAGTAGAAAAGAGAATGTTAACGCTTTAATCCTGTTTTCATGAATAATTCTTAGAAATTTCAAAATGAATATTGTTAAAGACATGTTTCTAGACAGGTACAAGGAGGTGCTGAAGTAATAGCTATAACAGATGTTCATTGACACAAATTTTATATTTTACTCCCCAAATAATGTATAAGTAATCTATTTCCATGTTAACCAAAAAGCCCCCCACCCACCCAAATGAAGAAATGCTGGACTCACATTGGTGACATATTCGATATCTTTCCAAAGGATGCACTCCCTGGGGAAATCAGCCAAGTCTAAGAAGTGGTCCACCACCACTTGGCCGATTAGGTCATGGCGAGAGAACCTGTCAAAGTCGTACACAGAGAAGTGAAGCTTTCGTGCTTCAAGGTCATTGTAGGGAACCGGAAATAAAAACACTTCATCAAACACAGGGTTCAGGGTCTTTCTGTGAACTTTAGTCTGGTGTTTTGTTTTCCGATCAGGAAGCAAATAGATCTTGACATAAGGATCTGAAGTCCCAGAAAAGTCCTTGGCGGGCAAATTGACAGCTTTGTGAATCTTCACTATGAGCTGCTCTAAATCACAGTCATATTTTAAAATGAAGTTCAGTTTCCCACAAGCTTTGCTGTTACTCCTTCTCCCATCATCATTATCCAGTGACCTCTGCTTATATAACTCTGGTTTTATTCTACCAATTCCAGTCAACTGTTCCTGTTTTTGAAGCTGCTGGATATTGAAGTCTGGATTTGACAGGTTGAGTTGTCTTCGGATTGAATTATGCCTTGAATGAAGAGCAAGACAGAACAAAATTATAACCTTATTAGATATGGGTCTTTCAGAGACTTTGTGCCTGGGATGTAGGTAGCTGGTTGTGTTCTGCTAAGAGCTTAGATCTGTGGGCTTTTTTTTTTTTTTTTTTTTTTGGGAAGAGTCACCCACAGTCACATGGGTAGTTTGCCGTGGCCACCTTTCTCACACCAACCTCAAACTTCTGGGCTCAAGTGATCCTCTTGCCTCAACCTCCCGAGTAGCTGGGACTACAGGTGCCCAACACCAGCTAGTTTT
>CAUYPK010026780.1:0-38381 GCA_963574355.1 Loris lydekkerianus
TTACTAAATGCAGAATACAAATGCCTACATACAGTAACTAAGAAAATGCCATGAAGGCTACGTTGAACAGTTTGATGAGAATATTTCAGATTGTATATGAATCCCGCACATTGTACCCCTTGATTGTACTAATGTACACAGCTATGATTTAACAATAAAAATAAATAAATACATAAAAATAAAATAAAATAAAATAACCATCAGTATTTCACTGTTATCTAGGTAAATACCTAAACGACTAAATGTACACACTGATAAGCACATCTACTTTACAGTGCAGCAAGTCACTGAGCAAATTTCTCTCTCTATAGAGTCTTTTAAAGATCAGTTTAATTGAAATGTAACCACATCAGTCTGTAACAGCCATTCGTATTTTAAGTTGTATGCTGACTCTCAGAGATTTTTCTGTACCAAGCATATGCATATATAAAAATTTTCAAAGGGATAGACATGCTTTTTAAGGAGAAACCCAAATTTAAAATGCTATGCCTACTGTATTGCTTAAAATTCAGAAACATACTAAAAACCTGTAAGTAAAACTCAAGCCTTAGATTGTCCTCCTGAAGAAGACTGTAAAAACAATCGTAAATATATATTCCATATGACTATAAACTTGATGTTTAGAGAGGATAACAACAAGGAGATGAAATGATGTGTTTCTACTGAGTCATAATTTAAAACACTCAACTAATCATCCATAAAAGGTTTGCGGTAATGTGAGATGTCTCCCGAGCAGAGCCATCATAATTCAGGCTTGGCATTTGGCTTTCCATTGGTAATCAAGTCTGTCCTAGGTTATTAATGCACACGCTATGGACTGAGTTGAAGCCATGATAGAAGCCAGTTTCCATATTAGTGTTAATTGACCATTGACTTGGGATGTACCCTGGATCCCATGAAAAGTGACCTTATATGGGCTACTGGATTTGTATCATCAAAGGATTTTACTTTTTTTGGCTGATATCTCTCTCTCTCTCTCTATCACACACACACACACCAGGCAGCCTGCCAAACACTCTAAAGTAGTACCCCAAATTAAAAGAAGTAATTTTTATCTTTATAAGATCGATCAAAAAGAGATTATACATTGAATATCAAAGTGGATTTTCTTTTCGTGCGCTCAGATAATATTTCCATACTGAATGTTGGCATTGTAAATAGTGTGAAATATGTGTGCTTGACCCTTTTATATCTTCGGATCTTTGGATCGTTTACTGTCATTGACATCTCATTCAAAAAGCACATGATAATATAAAAATATTGACTTTTAGTCTAAATTAATTTGATTTGGTCCTGTTTTTATTTGTTCTTTTAAAATGCAATCTAATTTATCATACTCAATTTTGAAACTATCTATCAAAATCTTAAATTGCATTTCTTTAGGTAATAGGGTAAGAATGTGGTGGTGTAAATATTTTGATGTCTAATGATGTCTCTACTCAATGCTGCTCCAAATCATTGCTATTACAAAAGCTTCTTTTTCTTTTACATATTTGGTATAAAAACTACAGCCTTTTATTTATTTATTTATTTATATTTATTTTTATTAATATTAAATCATAGCTGTGTACATCAATGTGATCATGGGGCACCATACACTGGTTTTATAAACAGTTTGACACATTTTCATTACGCTGTTTAACATAGCCTTCCTGGCATTTTCTTAGTTATTATGTTAAGACAATTATATTCTACATTTACTAAGTTTCACATGTACCCTTGTAAGATGCACTGCAGGTGTAATCCCACTAATCACCCTCCCTCTGCCCATCTTCCCCCCTCCCTCCCCTCCCTACAGCTTTTTAAAAAATGATTCAGATTCAAGGCTTATGTTACTAAGCTCTGTGTTATGACACAATGAGTCTCTATTAAGTGTGCATTTGGCACTAAATTATCCATATAACACTGTCTTGAAATAAAGATTGATTCTGATGGAGGTACTTTGAGACTTCATGTCATTGAAGAGGTCAGGTTGTTTTTATTTTATTATTTTATTTTATTTTATTTTATTTATTTTATTTTATTTTATTTTATTTTTTGGTTTTAATTAGATAAAGAACTTCTGCAACATGGATCTGGATGAGGTGGCAGAATGAGAAATGCCGATGACTAGATAGACACAGTAATTCACAGAATGAGAGCGGGGTGGGGGAGTTTTGTATTCTTGGTTCTCCTATCTAAAGTAGAGCGTCTTAACTGAGACAAGGGACAAAAGGAGGAGGTTGTAACTCAAATGTTAGAAACTCACTCTTCACATTAAGATTAGAATATCTTTCTGAGTAATATTTCCCCACTTGCTGAAATACCATAGGATTCTTTCCAGAAACTCTACATGGCTTATTTCACTATTTATGATTGTTTCATTGGAAGACATTCCATGAAGCAACTCTCATTACCATCATGGAATCAGTTCCCCTCTATCATTAAATTTTAAGCGACTTCTCCTAGACAGAATATGTTTGTTTTGTATTTTTAAAATTCATTCTGGACCTTGGCACAGTAGCTCACACCTGTAATCATAGCACTTTGGGAGCCTGAGGCTAGGAATTTGAGGTTGCAATGAGCTATAGTGATGCCCCACACTCTAGCCTGGACAATAGAGCAAGATCCTATCTCAAAAAGAAAACCACATTTTGACAAATTCTTTTTATGGCATGTTTAGGCCTTTACATTTGATACTTTATTGACATATTTAAATTTAGGTGTGGCAATTTTTTGCTTTTCCATTTTTCACATTCTTGTATCCTTTTGATTTATTTTAACTTTTGTAAAAATTAATTTAATCTCATGCTTTCCTCTTTCTCTGCATAGTTATTTTAGTAGTGTCATGGTTATTAAAATTTAAATGCTTTTTTTGCATTGTTCTTAAAAATAATATTTTACCAACTCCAATAAAAATGAAAATCTTAGGACAATATATATCCTTACCTCTCCTCTTACATTGAATGTGTCAATTGATTGTTAACTCTGCATACACTGAAACTCTATTAGATAATTTTATGATTTTTCATTCAACCATCAAATATATTTTAAAGACTTTGAATCGAAATGAATAGTTTGTTATATTTTATAACAAATATATATATAACGGTTTGTTATATTTAACCGTTTCTGTTTGACCACTTTCATTTCTGATGGTTGAAGCTGATTTATGTTATCCTTCTGACAGTAAACCTTCTTTTAGTGATTCTTTTTTTTTTTTTTTTACAGATCAGATGACCACAACTACTCTTAGTTTCACTTTGTCTGAAAGTTTATTTCTCCTTCATTCCTAAATGATATTTTAACTGGATATAGAATTCCATTCTAAGTTTTTTTTTGTTTTTTTTTTCAATTAAATATTTTAAAATTTTTGTTTCACTCATTCTGTTATAAATTACTTCTCAGGCAAAATTTAGCAATCCTCTAGTCATTATTCTCTTACAATCAATGAATTACTTTTTTTCTGTTTGCTTTGAGAAGTTTTTTCTTATCTTTAACTTCCAACAGTTTTTGTTATGATTGGTGTGGATGTAGATTTCTTTGGGTTTTTTCATTTGAAGTTTGATAAATTTCTTGAATCTGTAGCTTTATGTGTTCCACAAAATTTGGAAAATGTTCAGTCAATTTTTTTTTTCAAATACGTTTCTTGCACTATACTTTGTTTCCGCTCCTTGTTTCATTTAGTATTATCCCAAGCATTCTCTAGGCAATGAACATTTTTTCCTAATAGATTTTGTCTTCATTGTTCAGATATGAATAGCAAATCATTTTTTTAATAAAAACTATATGACGCAGGAAAACATATAAGGTTTGTATTCAATATTTTCTACATATTCCAGAAAAGCTCATATAACTTAATCATTGTTATTATTGCCTTTGATAAATGTAGATTATTCTAATTTGTTCTAAGATAAATCTTTGTGGATATGCTGGTATTTCTAGACCCTAATATTGATAGAATTATTTAATCAGGATTAGAAAATCAAAACTTCTTTAGACCTATTGGATTATAGGCCAGCCTAATACTAAATTGGTTTATTTCACATCTGGAAAAATTTAACATACTATTTGTATTCTCAGTTTGCATAGTTAGACCAGCACTATGTTCCTGGTCCATTACAAACAGTTAAAGTTCTAGAGTTCCACAACATGGTTGAGTGTCTGTAGTTAACAATCATTTCTTGTATATATTCAGATAATTATAAGGGAGAGTATTGAATGTCCTACTGGAGGGAAATGATAAATTTTCAAGGCAATAAATACATTAATTTCCCTGCTTTGATCATTGTACATGGATGCATGTATTAAAATATCACTTTGCACCCCACATGTACAATCATTACAAATCAATTAAAAATAAATGAAAAATGTTACCAAGATACATGGATTTTTAAATATATTTTCAGACTTCCACTCTACTTTTATTTTTCTAACTCTTTGTTTCCACTTCTTGATCATCTCTTTGTTACCTACTGCACAAAAACTCTTGGCAGTTTCCATGCATATTTGTGCTGCCCCTCCCTATTCTTTAATTCCAATCCTGCTTTCATGTCCTGTTTCTGCCCTTTTTAAACCCTACCATTGTTGCCTATACTGAGCCTCCTTCCATATCCTGTTTCCACCATCTTAATTCTCCCCATTATGAAAGGTAAAGACTTTAAATTCTCCAAGACACGTCTATAATTATCTATTTCAATTTCCTTTATTATAAATTAGGCACTCCAATTCCAAAATAGACTGAAAAACAGGCTCAGGATTATAATTAGTGAAAAGAAAGAATTAAAAATATTTGCCTTATGACTGCTAATCCAGCACTATTTTTTTTACCTAGCCTAAAGTACAGATTTATCACAGGAAGAAAGTTAAAATATTATTAACTTTTGGTGTCCCTTTTTTTAGTGCTGCTTTTTTATTTTTAAGATTTCTTTTTAATCTTTTATAATATGCTAAGACCTACACAAATTTTAGGAAAAATAATTTGGAGTCATAAATGTTATATTCTCATAAATGCATCTGGGAAAGCTAGCTCAGGCAGTGATTTGATTATATCTAAAATAGAAACTTATGATGGCTTTATAGTACCATTTTGCATTTTGATTTCATTAATATATATTTTATGTGTTAAGTTCTATTTATCAGTGATTTTAAATAATATTGATAAGTGGAAAAACTAATTCTGTATCCCACTCCTTACTCTAAGCAAATGTAGTTGAAAAATGTAATTCTCTAAGATTATTGTGTTCTGCTCTTGGTTCCTCCCCTCACTGGTTTTCCGTCTCCTTCCCCCTAAACTCCAAAACAAGTATACATTTATTTATTTTTTTTCCTAAAGAAGGCACTCGTTTTGTAAAACTAATATCTTCTTTATGGCCCTAATCACCTTTGGCCTCTTTCTTTTCAAAATACCATTGCATCACACTTATAATTAACAATAATGAACAATAATAGAAATCTGCTACTGAGAGTTATTGTCATATCGAATATTATGGTTACTATGAATGCAAGAGATATAGCTAAATATGTCATTTTGTACTATTTTCCAGATTTGAAGACATATATTCCCCAATGATAAAAGTTACATTATATATAGAACATCTTATTTCAGTGGTATTTCCAGAATATAAATATTAGAGCCATTCAATCTAATCAGACTGACCCTAGAAATGAATTCCTTGTCTTACAAAATCTACTTATATGCACGCAATCTGTTTGATTTGTTTTTAAGATTTTCCTGGCACTACTTTGTCTCTGTGGCTTGTCTTTCAGATGGCTACAGGATAGATTCCAATTTCTACCATTAACCCAATAAAATATTTCAACTGAGGTCACTGTGTTCCAGAATTTCTTAGTTAAGCCCACAATTTCCAAGTCCAATTGGTGATTATGAAGTAAACACTAGAAGCCCCAAAGACTCCTCAAATTAAATATTACATGTTAGCACAATTTTACTTCATTTTCTGTTTGAAAATTTTCAGTCATTTGGACAGCTTCACTTTTAGTTAAGAGTGGCAAATCACGTAAAGTAAGTTTTTTTCAGTATGATAAGATTTTGATGTCACATGCTATATATTTCTTCCTCAGGGAACTAATAATATGCTATCAGCAATGTCTACACAAAATGGATATTAGTACAGAGGACTTTTCATCATGGTAGGGCCATTGGTTAGACAAATGGTTGCTCAAACGGTTATCACTTTCCTGCCTCACAGTTATTAAATAAACCTGGAGTTCGACTGGCGTCATATTGGTTTGTGGGAACTGGTTTCGCAGAATAAATGTTTAGAAGATCAATCCTGGAAAGGACATTGTCAACATTTTTAAACCATGGGTTGGAATACTTTTTCTCCTTTTCACCATGTAATTTTAATCTTTTTTACTTTTAAAAATATTATCCTAACTGTTAGACTTTATAAATAAAGTTCTTCAATTCTTTCTTCCAAAATATTTTGCATGCAATTATATATATATATTTATATAAATTAAATATGACATTTGTAAATGAAATTATATATTCATATTAATAATTCCATTTTATTAATGGTAAGATTTTCCTCTTCTTTTAACATCCTGGGAATCTGCATGATCAGTGTTACCCTTTTTGGATCCCATTTCTGGGGCATCATTTCTATTTGCTGCCCAGGAATTTGGTATAGTTATGATAACTTTATTTTGGGACTTATATTTAGTTTTCCTTAATCTGTCTTTCTCATAATAGAGCTTTTATAAATTTTCATTATCCTCCATATACATCATTCTAGTTTTGTCTTATTCATAGAATAACAGCATTGTTTGCTCTTCAGTAGCAGAAAACAGTGACTCTTTTCTCAATTTAAAAAATCTGCTATTGAAATTTTCTTGTCTTGATTCTAAATCATGCCTTCCAAAGATGTTCATTAATTTTCAAATAATTTATTAACTATAGATTCTCTTACGCGCCAAATGAATACTTTCTATATCAGAAAATTCAAAAATTTTATGGCACATTATGGATTATTTATCCATAATATACCAATGGCTTTCACTGGACTAAATTTATTGACTATGGTAATTCTTATTTCACTAATATAGTTAACATTTTTCATATATAAAGTTTTAAGCATCTTTGTCATCAAAAATAATATACGTTGAGTACCTTAATAGAAAATAAAATACCGAAGGCTGTGCTAAGCGACACCTCACACAGATTTCATATGTCCAAGAAAAAAGTGATATATTTTTATTTTGAAAATGAAGAATGAATGAGGTGAAAGAGTCACACAAATATGTTTTTGATTTAAAAATTGGATAATTCTAATTTTATTCTTAACACTCAGCTTCACTAGTCACTAGGGACTTCAATTAAATTTTAAACTGTGCCTAAATTTCTGAACCTGTAAAATAAGGGTAGTATGGGCTCTCTGAAAATGGAAGCCACCTCTTATTCCTTTTCTACTATACCACCTTGTTGCTATAAAGACATCTTTAATATTTGTGATAAAACTTTTTTCCTTGAAAGTTAATGGGCTTGGGCAGCATCTGTGCCTCAAAGGAATAGGGCACCGGCCCCATATGCTGGAGGTGGTGTGTTCAAAGTCGGCCCCAGCCAAAAACTGCAAAAAAAAAAAAAAAAGTCAATGGTTTCAACCTAGAGAATTTTTAAATATATTGCATTATTTTATATCTCTTAGGAACCATATTTAGCAAGGAAAATATGAAGCTTATATATCATATTCTTATAAGGCAATGAATTGACAGAATTTGGGAAAGTTATCCCCACATTTGAAGGTACCCTATATGTAATTACTATCTCAAACCTTACATGTAAGAATTGCTATATTTAGAAATTATATGAAATGTACAAGATTCTGCTAAGCAACAAATAAAAAATTACTTTAAAGTAAAAGATCATCCTTAGAACAGGTTAAACACCTTACCCTAGAAAAGAAAGGGCCAAAAGCCACACGGGAAGACCTTTATCCAGTATGTGTTTTCTTGGGGCATCATTTTTGAACATAAACTAATCTAGAAATGTCTGGTTATCATGGAGAACACCTATGAAAAGCCGTGTAGTTTTGAGTCCACTCTCTTAGATTCTGTTTCTGTAAGAACTAGAGTGGAGTGTGAAAACTTCAATTTTAAGAGACACCCAGGTAAATTGGATGCCCAACCCTGTGGAAGAACCACTGACCTACCTTCCAGAATATAGCAAAATTTTATGAGATCTCAAAATTATTTTAACTTTCAATGTCCAATTTTTGGACAGAAGTCAAAGGAATTAAATATGGTATCACAATCTGATTATTGGAAAGTCATATTTTAAAATAGCCAAATCAATTTGCACCATCTTCAGATGAGCAAGTTGACTAACTTACCATATCACAACATTCACTAGTAAAATATCTAGTAAATAGTATCTGAAAGTTGGTTTCATGGAGAATTATCTTTCTTTTTTAGAAAATACCCACATCCATTTCTTATGGAGCATCAGCAGTAATCAAGTAATTTCTTAGGACATGTGGTAAAAAGTGTAGCCTAACAATATCCATTCCTTCATTCATCCTTATTAACAACACATAGATTTTTTTTGCCCTGGAGGGTTGTGAACTCAACTAAGTATTATTTTTCTTCCCTTCTAGCTGGTAGAGGTGGACATATGATGAATTTTTCATCAGTGGGGGAGGATTGGAAAACTACAGACTGTTTCTGAAAAAAAAAATCCCTTGATTTTTCTGGTAAATAAAAACAGAGCCAGTTGGCATTAGCCTTCTTCCTGTCTTGAGATGGACACACAGTCTCAGCTGCAATAGCCTCGCAGGGCTGTAAGCAAATTTCTGTCATCTAAACAGAAAGGTCATTGATCTGAAGAATGTGGCTTCCTTCATCCCTCTATCCTCAGCCAAGTTAATAGATGTTTATTGAACTGAATCAAGGCTTTAGAATTCAGAGAATGCAACTCTGGTTGTGTGGGCTTGAAATCTAGATAACAACCTCAGCACACTTATTTCCAGTACTTAAGAATGTTTTTTCCTGGGAGCAATAAGAAACAAGGAATAAGCATTTTTTTTTTTTTTTCCAACAGAAACTGACTGACCTTTTCATACCTTATTTCTGCATCTCAAATTTTCACTCTTTTGTATATCCAGGGATTTATATGAGATGAAAAAAAAAGTAAGAGAAAGAGAGATGGAAAGCAAGAAAGAGAGAGAGAGAGAGAGTAAAGACATCTGGCCAAGAAATGAATAGCCCTTTATCAGGGTTTTAAGAAACATTACAATGAAGATTATAATTATCGTATAATATATAATATCATAATGCACTCACTATGATTAAATAGTATGATTTCTTGCCTGGGACCATGGCTTTTCCTTTCTTTCTGAGGCTCCACTTAGCATCTACACACAATCTCTACACTTATTCAAACATACCAAAGGGACAATACTGCTGCCACTGCTAGTATTTATAGTTTCACAGTTTACACATTTCTTTTCCCATCTAGTCTTTTATCTACTTGTGTCATTCCAGGTAGATAATAATAATAAATCTCACCAGTCAAAAAGTAAGACTAAAATATTTACATACTTTTAAATAAGAATTCTGAGATTCTAACTGGGCTTTATAGAAAACTTCAGTAAATAGTAATGGAAAATCACAATCAATTAACTTGTAAGGCTCTATAATAACTAACAAATGAATAACAAACACTGAACATCCTGGGAATGTCAAGTGGCCTGGATAAAATTTTTTGTCTGACATGAATTTTTTTCCTTTGTCAAGCAAAGAGGTGAGTGAACCCTTTGTTAAGTATTAGGAGCAATGCCAACATCTTTGAGTGAGTATGAGTAGTTTATGTTGCAGAGTGTCTGTAATATGTAAGAAAGCTGCGGCTTCAGTATTTTGAAGTTTCATTTGAGAAAAAGAAATTTAATAAAAGAGGGAAAACTAAAGAGTGATTGGAATGTCAAGAAAACCAACTCATCCTTTTCTAAATGGAAATTATGCTGACATATACATACGTTCTGACGAGTCAAATTCCAGTTATTTATTACACACTGCTTATTGTAGGGTTTTGATAATTTATTGACACTGCCTAAGAATTCTTCCAGCAAGAACTCTATTGAAATAAACAGCAAAAAGAAAACTCCCCCTGATTAAATCATAGTCATTCCTGACATCAAAATACTGGCTTCCAAAAATTAAACTTGAAGCAATACCATCTTGAAGCACTTACTTATAGTCCTTAATCATCTTCCAAAGCAGGTTTGATTTGATTTGCCTTTCCAAAAGAAAAACATTTCCACAAATTCATTTTAACTGAAGAATAGAAATGAAGACGATACTACTCTGTATTGTTTCTGTTAATATGTGAATGGAGAAAAAGGCAAGTCTCTGGGATGATCAGGGAAGGCTGAAGCACGGTTTCTATTTCATCATTTTGGTAGTCACAACCTGATCTTATAATAGTTCTTTTATGTTTTCCTTCTTCAAGGGCACATCCACGCAGGTAAGAAGAAACTGAATTCTCTGTTCCAGGACAGTATCTATAGTAAAATGTTGGTTTAAAAAAATGCCTTCTACATATCAGCTTCAACACAAGGTATATGATTATAAAACAACAGTGAGGCATCATTATATTTAATTCATAGATGAAGGAACTTGAGCCCAAGGGATACTAAAATAGCACATCATAAGAAACTTAAAAGCCCAGTTTGTTTTTATTTGGAAACTCCTGCTGCCTCCATGATGTTGTAGTCCCAATTTTTTCAATTATCTGTTGTCTATAAATCTATAATTTCAGCGATCTGAAATTACCATGCCTGGGCAGATCACGAGAGCAACCTGCCCCTCCCCCACCTCTTTCTTTTATAATGGAAATGGGTTGATCCGTGAACAAATAGTATCAGAAGCACTGAAACCCTGTGTGGTTGAAAACCTGTGCATAATTTTGATTCTCGAAAAAGTTAACTACTAATAGCCTACTACTGGCTGGAAGCCTTATTGATAACATACATTATCTTTTTTTTTTTTTTTCAGAACAGAATTTTGGTCTTTTTTAAAAATTATTAAATCATAGCAGTGTACATTAATGCAATCACGAGGCACCATGCATTGGTTTTATATACAATTTGAAATATTTTCATCAAACTGTTTAACATGGTCTTCCTGGCATTTTCTTAGCTATTGTGTTAAGACATTTATGTTCTACATTTAGTAATAACACAATAACTAAGGTAACATACATTGTTGATTAATACATGTTTTATATGTTATATACAAAGAATGCCAAAAAACTGTACACACATGTTAAGAAAGGAAAAAACAGTATTAAGTCTTCAGTATTGACTTCTGCAATTGTAAGCTGCTCAAAATGACTTGTATTCATCTTTTATTATTGATATATATTCTTACAACTTTTATACAGATGTTTTCCTTTTTTAAAATATGTACACTTTTTTCAGCACTCTGTGTTAGATACTATATATTCTTACATTAAAGTAAGCTAGACAAAGGAAAATGTAAGGAAAAGAAAATGTAAGAAAAAAATTTGTGAGAGTAAGAAAAATGATTCCCTTAACTGGAACATGAAGAAATGGATCATTGTAAAGGTCTTTGTCCTTTCCTTCAGCCTGAGGAGGCTGTTGAGGGTGCAGGAGAAGAGGGGTCGGTTGTGCTGTTTCGGGGGCGGCAAAGACAGAAGAAAATCTGGGCATAAGTAGAGCTACAGAGTTCAAGCCCACCTTATTTAAGGATCAACTTTACAATTTAAACCTATTCACTGTGTATCCACCCAGGGAGATGTGGGTTTGGGAGAACTACTAAGAAGACAAGAGAGAAAAATCCCTCTGAATATTTCACCAATGGGTCATTTTCTATAAGTTTTTCAAATTTTAACATCGGGCAAGAAGGATTACCACCTGTCCTAGTTTTCTTTTGTTGCTGTAAGAAATTACCACAAACTACCTGGTGTCAACACAAATTTATTCTCTGGTGGTTCTAGATATCAGAAGTTCAAAATTGGTCTCACTGGACTAAAAATCCATGTCACTAGGGCTTGTTCCTTTCTGGAATCTCTTCAGGACAATGTTTCCTTGCCTATTTCAGCTTCTGGAGGCTCCAATGTTTTTTAGATTGTAGCCTTTCCCCCATCTTTAAAATCAGCAATGATGGACCATGTTCTTCTTATATCTCACCACTATTACACTGAATTTGCTGTCTCCTGATCTCATAATTGATTGCCTTTGTGATTATGATTATATTGGACACACGTGGATAATCTCCCTATTGAAAGTCAAATGACTTTCACCTGAAGCATTAATTTCCTTTTACTACATTTATTTATTATATACCACAGTATATTCACTGGCTCCAGGAAATAGGATGTAGTCATGTTTTAGGGACCATTATGCTGCCTGCCACACAACCACTGTAACAATAACAATGGAAAGTTAAAAGTTGTAGCATGAATAAATGGTCAAATATGAACAAGACCTCAAATTGCTTATGTTTAATTTTTTTAAAAGGCAAATATGGAACAAAGTTTATTGAGGAAGAGAAAGAGAGGTTTATAGAGTAGGAGCAAGATACGGGCTTACAAACAGGGCAAGTTCACCACGGACAGTGAACGGGCCTCCATTGCCAGGGCAAGTAGGCAAAGAGCCCAGGGTTATTACTGTGACTCTCTTTGCTCTATGTCTATTTTCTGAACTCTACACATTAATGGATACCTCCACCAGAAGCATATGAAAAATCACCTAAATCCCTATAACACTTCTTGTGAATTTCAGAAATAAGAAAGTGCAGTTTTAATTCTGATACATGAAAATTGTGTGTTCTTAAACAAGACTGTGAATATTTCTGGATCTCAGATTCTTCACCTTCAAAATAATAGATTTTAACTAGATAATCATTCATGTCATATATAGGAAGCAAAGTATTATCTGTGAAAAGTGAAGGTTTAAATGAAGATATAAAATTAGGAGCAATATGAGTGCCAAAGACACGTAATAGCACAGAACTTGAAACAAAAGAATTAAGGTTTTACTACTTTAAAATGAAATGTGTGAGTCTGGTACTGATAGCATAGAAAATAGTGCATTTATGAGCAGGATGCCGAATGATACCATTAGAAACATTTCGGTCAAAGTAAAAATGTATACATATGAGGTTTGTTCTAGGGAAATTATTTTATTTGACTTGTTTACTTATTGTATTCATTGTCAGTGGATGTAAAAATTTATGGAAATATAAATAGATAATATAAAATATCCTTTATTAGACTTAAAAACATTATATTGAACCATGATTATTTTAAGATACATGTTTTCCTATTTATCAAGATTGGTCTAGTGAAAACACTGGTCTTAATATTTTATAAAAATGTGGAGATAACATGAATAGCAATAGTGTCTTGTATTCATGACATTTCAGGTCATATTAAATTCAAATTTATTATTTTACATTATGTCTCATTTCTTGTATCTTTTTTTTACTTACTCCTTCCTTCCTTCCTTCCTTCTTTCCTTCCTTCCTTCCTTCCTTCCTTCCTTCCTTCCTTCCTTCCTTCCTTCTCTCTCTCTCTCTCTCTCTCTCTCTCTCTCTCTCTCTCTCTCTCTTTCTTTCTTTCTTTCTTTCTGACAGAGTCATATTCTGTTGCCCAGGCTAGAGTGCAGTGGCGTCATCACAAGTCACTATAACATCAAACTCCTGGGCTTAGGTGATCTTCCGGTCTCTATCTCAGCCTCCAGGGTACTGGGACTACATGCGCACTTCACTATTCCCAGCTATTTTACTTTTCCTTTTTTATAGACATGAGGTCTCAGTATTTAGCTCAGGCTGGCTCCACTTTGGCTTTTCAAAGTGCCAGGATTATAGTTGTGAGTCACCACGCCTAGTCTGTCTCTTATTTTAATGCCAAAATAAAAACTCTATTTCCAATTACTTAAAATTGAAGAATATACAAATAATATACAATGATAAAGCAGAAAATACTTTCTGGTATTAAATATTACCAATCTTATTTTTAAAATTCTGTTACTTACATTTATTTTCTAAATATACCCACCCCTTGCTCTTTAAATTAATTAAAAACATACACAGGTAATTCACACACACTTTGGGAGTGATGATTTTATTATAGGTCAGGTGGGATTTAAATGCCATAGAAGATATTTTATAGTTAGAAAAAATAATCACCTCCAAGGAAAAGCAGATGAGGATGAGCCAGAAATATAAATCCAGGAAGAAAAAGACATTTCAAGATATGGAAACTTGGACATATCAAAAAATCCTTAGGTCCCTATTTTTGTATTTGTAATAGAAATACAATGTGTATATATTCACATGAAATATATATATATATGAAACATATAAATGAAATATATATATGAAACATATGATGTTATAAAAAATGAACTGACATGGTCCAGAAGTTTCAAATAACAATTGGAAAGCGAAATTGCTCAAGATTTAAAGAAGCAAGGACATTCTAGTCTTAAGCTGAGGAAAGAAGGCTCTCACAGAAAGCGCCTGAAATGACACTGGGTGACAGTGGGGAATGGAGTCAGAGACAGTTACAGGTGAAAAGTTAAGAGACAATTATAGCTGAAGGATGCTGTGTTCTTGGTATTTGAGGCAAGAGGAATTAACAAAAAATTTAAATGAATAAATGAGTGTAGTTTAGGACTGGAGTTATTTGGAGATGTATGAAAAGGTTATTTTCCCACAGGCCACAAAGAACACTGAGATTTCAACAGGGCTGATATTGAGGTAAAAAATCTTGAGAAGGAAATGGTAAATTTCAAGATAAGTAAATTTTATCTATGGCTGCAATTAGAATTACTACATAGTTGATGCTCAGTAAAATGTGAGACACCGTATTTCACACATCTGTATACACGTAATACAGATCTGTATTTCACACATCTGTATACACGTAAAATTTATACTACTGGATGACTATAATTACAGAAATTGGGTATTTAGTCTGCCCCCAAACCTATATTTTCTTCTTAGGAAGACTGCATATATACCTATAAAATGATGCAGATATAATAGGGAGAAATTCTAAGTTTAAAGTATTTATTCTTAATCATTGTATTTTAGATATTGGACCAAGGAAAGACCTCTGTAATAGTGTGTGCCATATGGTGGACATTTAATAATGTTGATTATATCATAATATATCATTATTACATGATTTATCAGAAAGTCTACATGTTGATTTTAGATCTACTATTTACTGTTTATGTTTCTTTCTTCAACTCATTTAACTTTTTTAAAATCTCTATTCCTATAGTGATTATGTAATAAAAAAGACATGTTACATGCCTACTGGACAAGATTGTTGTGAAAAGGTACTTGAAATAATGTAGCCCAGTACCTACCTGTATATGATAGATCTGAATGCTTTTAGTAAATCTAAAAAAATATTTTAAAATGCACGTGCTAAAGTCAAAGACTTCTCTTTATAGAGGTTGTAAGCTAAAAACAGAAATACAATGAACATGTAAGGGCTGTAAGAGTGCCTACAAAATGCACATGGTATTATGACAGAATACAACAAATGCAATAAGTAAAATAGAAACAATTTTGGTTACAAAAATAACATTGATAAAGGATTATAATGTAATAATGACATAAATTGACTCAGTGGACTTGAGAAATGGAAGGATTGAAGTAGATAAAAGGAAATGCCTACTAGAGGTTAAGCTAAAGAAATTGTGTAGAAATGTTGCTTTTGTTATCTAGAGTATATAAACAGTTACATGCTTAACACTGTGTCCCCCCCAGTGTCTGCCCTTGAAATTCATGTAGATTCTCTTTAAAGCATTATTAAACTCTTCAGAACCTAACATATACTTCAGTCCAACAGCACACATTGATGAATAAAAGAATTATTTGGAATGGTGTAAAGGGAATGTAAAAAACGGCTACAGGTCCTTATCCTAAGAGTATAGAATTGGGTGTCCTGTGGAAGAGAAAGAGTGACTTACAGTAGTGTAAAGAAAATAATAATAATAAATATGTACAATTGATTAAATATAGAATAAACCACAGAGGAAATTAAATGTTAGGGAAACCACAAAAATGATTACATTATAGCATTTTCTCTCTAGGGAAGTAAAAGAAACCTTGTGACTCCTAAAAGTAGAGCAAGGGAAATGAGAAAGGGTGGGGGCAGTAGAATTCTAAGATTGAAAGAAGGGTCAGATGACCCTTTTTTTTCTATAGCATTCTTGGAGACCAAACTGCTTTAAGACAGCAACATTTTTCTGAATTAACTGTAAATAAATTAGAAACACATGTATTAAACTTTTACGTTCTGAAAATGACCCCAGTAAGCCAGAACAGGGTGGGGAAAATTACTTGTTAAATTCCACTTATGTTCAATTTACCAGATCATTTATAAAGGTTATGTTAATGAGGATAAGCGAAGCTAGTTAAAAAAAAAAAAAAACTAAAAGAAACAAATATATGCAACCAGACATCTGAAGATGTCTCTCTGACTGATTCTTCATCTAGGCCTTAAAACAGTCATCTCCTTTGGGAAAAATATATTCTGGGATGGCAGAAGTAATTTTGACACAAAATGCTCTGTATTGATTTCCAACAATCTGTTGTGGCCTCTCCTCAGCAGATTCCTGCTGGAATTAACAGGAAAACCACTTTGATACATAATTCAATTGAAGCACCAAAATAACTTTTCATATTTATGATTGACAACTGAGAAGATGAAGAATGACATCCCATCTTTCTTCCGGGAATTTCAAGCACAGTGAATGGAACTGTTTGGTCCAAAGGGCATATTCTACCTGAGTAGCCACAGCACTGAGGGAAACTTGCTGAGAATGATCTAAGTTTTTGAATAATAAGAAAAGTGGGGGATAGGCTTTTCATCCCATACATCCCATCCCGTCCAAAAGAAAACATTCCTTCTGGACGTTAGGATTGAGCCCTTTTTATCACAAAAGGTAGTAGAAGCAGTTGTTAGAGTCTTAAACTAATACAGTCTGAACTGATACTTTAATTTTAAGAATAAGCAAACAAATGAAAAATAAACCTACTCAGTTACAGCACTTTTCACATACATTCTCGTGACACGTAGTTAAGGATTTCCCTTAAAAATTATCATAACTTTTCTTCACAAAATATTTAGATGCTATTAATTAGTATTTAGTAAAATGTGCTAGCCATTATTCTTCAAGCAACATTGCTGAAAATTTCAGATTGTTCATAAAATTTTGAAGTGCCTAATAACAGCAAAATGCAATATTGTCTTGTGGTATTACATATCATCTTGTGGTACTATTTTCTTCAGCTATTAATAATGTATTCAAATATTGATTGATTACTATGAAATGTATAACATCTTTGTGGTTTCAGCAGGGACTATGGATAACTTCGTACAAGAGATAAGGTGAAATCTGAGAAAGACTTATGTCAATTATACCTTAAATTTGCTTGAGAAAATTTTCAACTCTAAAATAACTGAACCAAGGCCGAGCATAGTGTTGAATGCCTGTAATCTTAACACTCTGGGAGGCCAAGGTGGGTAGATTGCTTGAGCTAAGGAGTTCAAGACCAGCTTGAGCAAGAGTGAGACCCTGACTCTAAAAATAGCCAGGCATTGTGATGGGTGCCTGTAGTCCCAGCTAGTGGATAATCTGATGCAAGAGGATCATTTGAGCCCAAGAGTTTGAGGTTGCTGTGAGCTATGACACCAGGACACTGCTGAGGGCAACAAAGTGAAACTCTGTCTCAAAAAAAATTAAAAAGAAATATTAAAATAACTGAACCTATTTCAGGATTAAGAAGAACACCAGGATTATGACTTTTGTCAGTTATTTATTTAAAATTATATTGTATTTTTTAAAGTATTTATATAGAAAATCATTTTCAACGTGTGTTAAGCGTTATTTGCTAATGTCCCTATAACAGTATGGTGCTTATGTAGAAAACACATACTAAGAATATATTATTTATGTGTAGGTAATATTATATGTCATATATACATGTAATAGATATAACTTTTGTAAAGCATATACATTATACACATGTATATAATATTCTTATAGGATATACACAGTGTGTGTATATATATAAATACAAGTATAAAGACATTATTTTTTATCTCAGAGTGATTTTACACTTTTTCATGAAAAAGTAATAAATTATCAGTGATAATTTAAAAACTTAGAATTTTATAGCAATTTTCACTATTTTTCCAAAATTCAATGATCTTTGATAATTATTACACATTTAAGTTTTGGAGATGTAGCTTATTTTAGATCAGACTCAGATCACATAATTCAATATATTTAGCCTTCCGTCTTTTTAAGGTTGTATTCTGTAGCTTTAAAAATATGAAATCGGAGATACTTAAAGAAATTTCCTTTTACTGCATTTTCAGTTTACAAGAAAAGAAATTCAACTGAAGTCACAGTTTGTGAAAACACTTTAAAAAAGAAAAAAGAAAGATTTATAATGTTGGGAAACTTTGTAAAAGCTTTGTTTCTAGTATTTTATTACACTTACCAACCTTAGTCCAACACAAACTAACTAGAATCAGGTTAAATCCAATGATTTTCAATCAAATGAATTCCAAGGAGGCAAAAACTAAGAACTGATAATAATAATGACAATATTTTGATATATCCCCCTCTCCCATAGGTCTGTCAAAGGGAAAGTTATAAAAATAAATAGTGGTCCACCCAAAAGGCAGAAGCACAAACATTACAGCTTTTGTGGTATTACTTCCTGAATGGCTCATGTAATTTTTTGGAACGTATTTTTATAGGCTAAGTTACAGAATCATAGAATTGTGGAATTTTTAGAACTGGAAGAAATTTTAGGAATCACTGGGGTGCCATTTAGTAAAATTTCCCTTGAATGTTCAAAATAATACATAAAAGAGCTAGTGTACCTTCCTGAGAACCTCCCCTCCTCAAGCTGGCTTTCCACACTTGTTGGGATGTTGGGTAGACGGTGCCTCATAGCTCTCCCATACCATGGTGTGGTACAGTGAAGAGAAAGTTGGTTTCTCTAGCAGGCGTCCTCAAACTATGGCCTATGGGCCACATGCAGCAGTGTGATTGTATTTGTTCCTGTTTTGTTTTTTTACTTCAAAATAAGATATGTGCAGTGTGCATAGGAATTTGTTCATTGTTTCTTTTTTAAACTATAGTCTGGCCCTCCAATGGTCTGAGGCACAGTGAACTGGCCCCCTGTTTAAAATGTTTGAGGAACTTTGCATAAATATTAAAGAATTGCATTGGCCTATATAGTTATCTAACCGTATCACATAGCAGGAACCCAGATAATCATCAGGATATACAATTTCCAATGTAAGAGAAGGTGCACCACTAAAATCTGCAATATATAGCAAACTTTTTGATCTAGTTTATTACCTATAGAGTATATTTTAATAGATCATAACTTTTTAGGGTAGAGTTTATGTTGTACATTTATGTAACTCATTCAAATATAATATTACATGTAATAGGGATATTTATTTATTTATTTTTGAGATACAATCTCACTGTTGTTCAGTCTACTACAGTGCTGTAGCATCAGCTTAACTCTCAGCAACTTCAAACTCCTGAGTTCAAATGATTCTCCTGCCTCAGCCTCCTGAGTAGTTGGGGCTCCAGGTATAGTCCACAACACCTAGCTAATTTTTCTATTTTTAGTAGAGATGGAGGTCTCACTTTTGTTCAGGCTGGTCTCACACCTCTAAACTCAATCCTCTCTCAGCCTCCCAAGTGCTATGAATATAGGTATGAACCACCATACCTGGCCTATTTTTAAATATTTAAACTTTGAGTAATACTTGTCTTCAAAGTAAAACAAAAAAACAAAAAACTAGGATATTAGAAATAGTATATCTAAAGTGTGATTATGAGAATTATTAGAAAAAAATTAACTATGCTTGAATTAGATTGTATCATTTAAATCTCCTAAAAGTCTACTTTCAGATGAGACTTCATAGAAAGGTATAATCCCCCAGTTCAAAAAAAAAATTATTTGGAAAGTTATTTCAAATAAAAATATATAGCAGTTCTAATTATTATTGGAAGGGGAAAATTTTGTACTGTAATATGCTATGTAATCCAAAGTGAAAAAGAAAAAAAAAATTTCTCAGCCATTACCCAAGCTTTCTTTATAAAGAAAATAAAATCCCCAAATTAGAATTCTTTGGAATAAAAACAACACCTAAAAAATTTACTTCTTCTGATGGGATAAGCTCAGTTCCTCTCCGTCTATATCTCTCTTGGTCTGTTCTTGAACTTTGAGTACACATGGTTATAATGGTACTGCACGGACGATGCCCAGTCCATGGACTCATCTACATCATATATGATCTTCTACATGGTGCTCAAATTCAACTTTAAGCATTCTCATATACATATTTGACAAATTATTTCAAAGTGTCTTATCTTTTTACAATTTCATTTTTTTAAATTTCAGATTAATATGAGAGTACCATAATCATGTTTACATTGTTTGCATTTATTAGGTAAAGTTCAAGTTGTATTTGAGCCCTTCACCTAGGAGATGTGCTGTATACCCTTACATTGTGCATGTTAGATGAGAGCTTACCAATCCTCCTCCCTCCTCCCCTCTCCTCTGTTCCTCTTTTCCCTTTCTCCCATTTGAATTTAACTGTGTTTTTCCCTCCTATGGGGTTGAAGTTATTTATCAATTGGTTTCATATTAATATTGAATACGTCGAATTTGTGTTTTTCCATTCTTGTGATACTTTGATGTGAAGAATGTGCAACTCCATCCAGGTAAATACAAAAGATGTAAAATCTCCATCTTTTTTATTTTTGAATAGTATCCCATGGTATACCTATACCACAGTTTATTAATCCATTCATGAGTATATAGGTACTTGGGATGATCTCTTGTCTTGGAAATTGTGAATTAAGCAGTGATGAACATTCTAGAGCAAATGTTCTTATGGTAAAATAATTTTTTTCTTCTGAGTAGATACCTACTAATGGGATTGTGGGATCAAATGGAAGATTTACTTTTATTTCGTTGACAATTATTCATACTTCTTTCCATAGAGACTGTATAAGTTTCCAACCTTAAGGAAGAAAAAAAATTCTGGTGCCATTACTTTCCCAGATCACATTATACTACAAGTATACAGTGATCAAAACAGTATGGTACTGGCACAAAAATAGAGAGATAGCTCCACGGAACAGAATAGAGAACCTTGAGATGAATGTAGCCATGTTTTGCCATTTGATCGTCTATAAACAAAAGCAAAATCATACATTGGGGAAAAGAATTTCTATTTAATAAATAGTACTGGGAGAACTGGATAGCTGCATGTAGAAGGCTGAAACCAGACCTGCACCTTTCACCTCTGACAAAAATTAACTCAGGCGACTTTTGACAAATTATTTCAAAGTGTCTTATCTTTCTAGATGGATAACAGATTTAAATTAGACAGGAAATGAGAAAAGTTCTAGAAGAAAGTATAGGAAAAACTCTTAAAAACATTGGCCTGGGACAGCATTTATGAAGAAGATGCCCTTGGCAAGGGAGTCTGTTCAAGAGACATGAACAGACTCTTCTCTGAAGAAAACAGACTTTTTGGCCATTCAAGTTTCTATTAGTCACACTCACTCTCTGAACTTGATTGTCTTTCCACTGAGAACTGCAAATATAACTTTCATTTACAGATGAGCACAATTCTAAATAGACTTAACAACTTCCATTTTCTTTATTTTCTCTTTCTTTAGCATTTTCCCCCAAGTGTGTGGGAGTTTCTAAAGTCATGAGATTCTTTTATCTTTCGGAGGTATCTTTGTTTAGGAAAAAGAAAACTATCCTCTAAAAATAAATCGAAATACTGGGTGGGCTTGTGGTGCTCCAAAATTATTTTTAAGTCATATTAAGCTGCCAAAATTGATGTAACTTATCAACTTGCTTTTTTAGTGCAAGCAAATTTCCAATTTTTTGAACCAACTTTTTAATGTAGATGAGAACATAATTTCCCTAAAAGTATTAGTTTTTAAATGTTGTGTTTAATTTGGCTATTTTTTCGCTTGGCTAGATAAAATTTGCATAGTAGATGATTAGAGAGAAATTAGTAAGCTAATATAAGAATGAATTCTATCTGTATCTACTGCTATTATAGTATATAAATTTCATCAATGCCTTAAGGTTAACTTGAACTCAAGAGCAGTAATCAGTAAAAGAGACTAAAAATTTAATATGTAATAATTAAATTGTCTTATTGAACTACATCTGATTATGCAAATGTAAAAACATTCTTAATCTACGTTCATTGCATTCAATTATCTAATACTTCTTTATAAAGGGTTCCATTACAGTGGCTGTTATGGTATATGTGTACAGAATATTTTACAACTTTTATGAGTTTATACCTCATTACCCATTTCAGTCATCAAGATAACAGAAAGAATCAGATCTGCAAGGTCAAACTATAATCCTGCCTGCCTTTCTGATGCAATCACCATTTAACACATGTGTATCAGAACTCCCAAGCCTGGACTTCTCATCAGATGTTTTCAGCAAACCGTGCTTGAATCTAAAACTGAAAACGGGGTGGAAACTTTGCTGCACAGTCTCACTCATGATATTTCTGGCACTCTTTGGGCCATTTTATGCCAGATAATTGCACAAGGCCACATTAGATTTCAGAAGTATTACCTCTTGCCAGAAACAGGAAGATAAGTGAGCATGATGAAACTCTCACAGGTTAACTGTAATTGCAACAACACATATCTCAACCCTTTTCTTTGGCCATCTCCCATTTTCAGTCCTATAATTTTAATTGCTCCATTCACATTGAATTAAATGTGAACTAGCAATATGTAACCTGTTGTTTATTTAAAAGACCACTGGACTGTGAAAATCCAAAGACCTAGATTCACGTAGCAACAGACTCACTAACAACTCACTGTGTCTTTGGCAAGTCCTCTCTGTTTTTTTATTCTCAAGATCTGAAATTGAGAAAACAGGAGACTGAATTGGACAATGTTTGAGGTCCCTTCAAGTTCTAAAATTCTAGGATTTTCTTTTGATTTATCCTCAAGCACAGAGATTTCCAAATTTTCGTCCACGCCATTGTATTCAGTGTCTTTCTTTAGTGTAGAGTACCTTCCTTTCTGCTTGCCTTTTCAAATCATAGTGACTTGAAGTACTTCAAATTTTTAATATTAAGCCTTACTGGATTGCTCATCATCTCATTGATTTTTCTTCCCTCTGATCTCTTACACCATTCAGTGGGGAGTACAATACAGCTATTATACTATTTTGTTGAATATGATACCTTTTCATATTTAACAACAATGATTTATGTACAACAGTCCAATATATTTAAGTAGATTACGAGTTTTAAATAAATAGCTACAACACCTTAGCAGTGTTATGTGCATTTGTAAACGTTTTTGTTTATTTATGAAGCACTTCATTGATCACTTGTTTAATTAATTTTAGAAGGAAACGTAACGTTTTTGCAATTAAATGCCATGAGTAAGTATCTTTTTTGTACATAACTTAAAATGTGCATAAATTTCCCATGTTACTGCTAATGCTGGTATTAGAAATTCTTTCACACTCTGATGCACATATCTTGCTGTTTTCAGAATCAGTTCTGTCTATGGAGTAGAAAAGGCTTTTGATTAGACTTCTGTGTGTGTTCAAGTAATGGGAAGTATTATGATTTCAAACAATTCACTTTGATAAAATATTTTCTTGTATGGTCTGAGAAATAAAATGGAATTTTCATTAAGGAAAATTATGTTAGGAAAACCAGATTTTGGTGCTACTTTTGTTAGGAAATCCCTGTATAACAAAACTAATAACATGTCTGTACTCAGTTTTCCTATTATACGTATAATTTTGTAATATTCTCTTCATTTATTTAACAGATCAGATATAAATAGAATGAGAAAAATTTTTAAAGCTTTGAAACATATAAGCAATAATGACTATATGAGTAACATTATTTGCACTTTTTTTTTGGGGGGGGGGTTTCTTTTGGTATTCTCAATTCAACTGTGTCTTCCTTATCAATAAAACTCATTGAGAGTCTGTTTCAATATGATAGTAAAAACTCCAACAGAAAAAATGATATTTGAAGCTGGGGCTCTGCTTCTGGTAGCAAAGAGAAATAGCAGAAGCAACGGAAGTGAGACCCACCTAAATTACTAGTGTGAAAAATAACTTACGTTTTAAAAACTAATTTTATCTCATAAAGAAGAAAGTTCTCCATAAGCTATCTCAAACATGTTGTGCTTTAAATTCATAGCCTTTTCTACAATGAATAAATTTGCTAAAGTGAGTGCTTGTAGCATTTAAGCCGCAGTGATTGAAGTCATGGCTAAGCCTGTTCTTTTATTGAGTTCTTCAATGTCATAGGTGTGTTTACTGAAGTGTTTGTTAGAATGTGTTACATTTAAAATACAGTTCTCTATTGAGATAATTATAAAGAAACAATATAACTTTATAAAAGAAGATTAACAATTTCACACTATTGTGGCATACATTAAATAGAATGTCAACAGATAAATGAATTAATTGTCATGGGTTTTTGCTTGACATATATGGTCTCTCCTAATTTGTTTAGTTTTAATAAGATTTCTTTCATCTTCTTAAATAATCAATAATTCTTCTTTATCTGCTTTTTTATGTATCTTTCTTTTGGTTTATTAATTATATTTGTTAAATGCTCATTTTAATAAAGTACATTAACTATACCATTTAATGTTTATAGTAAGACTATGAGGTAGATAAAATTATTTTACTAAAGACAATATTAACTTCAATGGAGATTATCTGATTTGCTGAAGTCCACATATCCAGTTAATGACCTTTTTAATAACGAAGTCCAAATATCTCCAAATCCAAAGTAGCTAGTCTGAGGCCTAATCCCTTCCTCTTTGACTCATCATTGGAATATGTTTTATTCATTTTTAATTTATTACTTGAAGAAGTGCATCATTATTTTTCTTTGAAAATATTTTTCTCATTTAAAATTTATAATTGGAATAGCAAGTTTAACTTTATTATATTTCTCTTTGTGCCAAATTTAAGCTTTATCACATACTATACTTTGGCTATTTTAAGAGAAATAATTATAATACAATCATAAATAAGCACTTATTTTATATCATAAAATTCTATATGTAAAAAAAGCAATTAATATATAAGGTAGATGGGTTGGTTTTCCATACAAATTATTTATTTGTTTTAGCAACATTCTTTAAAAGTCATAGTCATGAAAAATGAGGAAAAATTGAAAAACAGACATGAGGAGACTAATGAGATGTAATAACTAAATGTAGTCTAGTATTCTGGATTAAGTCCTGAAGCATATAAAATAATATTAGTGGAAAAATTGATGAAATTCAAATAAAGTCTTCATTTTAGTTAATTATTATAATTGATGTTAGTGTGTGGTTTTAACTAAAGCATAATTGGTATTTATTCTGCTAACATTAGGGAAAGCTAAATGCAAAGTATGTAGAAATTCCCTCCTATCTTTGTAACATTTTTATAATTTTCAAACAATTTAAAGTAAAACATTTTACAAAAAAAAAAAAAAAAAGATTTATGGAGCATTTAGCCTGGGGTAAATTATGCTAAGGAATAGTCAGGAAAGAAAAACTGCTCTGAACGAAAGCTCCTTCCCTCAGTGAGTTCCTAGTCTAATTAGTTTAGTAGTTCAGATTGTAAACCAGTAGTACATATTTGTACATGAATATGCAAGGAAGAGAAATGGGCAGCCACCCTTCCAAAAAGAAGAAATAAACTCTACTTCAATAAGAAAAAGGAGAAATAATTAAGGATTCAGAAAATACTACAAATTCAATATATTGTCTTAATTTTTAGTGTAGGCATTCAAATGAATACTGTTGGTAGGCAAATATTAAGTTCTATGTTAAGGACACGCTTAAAAAAATTATATGGGCACTGAATATTTTTCTTTATGAATATTAGTTAAGGTTTTAGATAGATGGATAAGATAGACAAATGTTAGATGGACCAATAGATACATATATTTTCTTAACTATATTACTTAAATAATAATTTCATTGAGGTTATGGCATGGAATTTATTTTATTCTATATTTTAGACACTAATGGTATCTAATTAGTTAAGAGACCCAAGAGAATAGTGACATTAGACATTTGATTAGAATGTTTAAATTATACCTATACAGTGTAGGGAACAATTTTCTATCACAATGTAATTCTACATGATCTTGTAATTAGACCTGTAGAAATGTTTGCTTTCTTGAAGAAATAAGAACTTATAGCAGGACTTTGCTTAGGCTTGTCTAAAGTACCATCAATAATATTTCAAATGTGAAGTGCTTATCCTAATTTATGCTCTTATCCTCAATTATTCAATTACATTTGCTATATATGACAGGATTATAAAAACAAATTGGGTAATTGCATTTGATAAGAGGCTGATGTTAATACGCACAAACATAGTACACTTGAGAGAATAATTATAAATAAATTATGGGATCTACTTTAGTAACAAAGCATTTGAAAACCTATTAACAAAAGGTTCTGTGAACAGATGAAATACTGTGCATGCATGATTCGGTACTTTAAATACTGCATTGTAAAGGTTTTATGAATGTTTAACTACATTTTAACCAACACCCTATAGTCCATTTTCTATCAGTAAAATGCTTAGGCATTTCCATTTGCAGAGTAACAAAAAATCCAGATGGACCACATTACCATTTGGCTTCTCTGAAGAGTACGAAAACATGACCTTGTTTTGTATAAAAGTATTCAGTTTTATGTTAGTGTTAAGTCTTAAGTGTCTGTAAGCTTTTAACTTAATTTGACCTGTTCAAAACAGAATATTCAATTTTGTTGTCAAATAAAGTTGTTATGACTCATCATAATACTGGCCGATTTGCAAATAAGTAATGGTACCTAACATAAATATACAATCAATAGCTAGGATCCTGATGCCATCTCAGGCATATAAAGATGACTTCTTTGATACACCCTCAGAACTATATGAATTTTCATTTGTTTTCCTGGAAGGGATATAAATTTGATTCAATCCATCCTTATTTTCTTTTTCAATTCCTCATGTAACCTGTGTTTTCCATTTGCGTTTTCATTGTTAGAGTTCTCAGAAACAGTAAATCCAGCTATATTGAAGTAATAAAGAGCGCTTTCATTTCACCGTCCCCTGCTATCTATACATTTCTCCTCTCTTGCTTACTCAAACTTTAGGTATTCTCTCAAGAACTGCTCTCAGGATAGGATCTGATGATCTCATTGTACATTTTAGCATAAGAATCAAAAACAGCTTGTCAACTTCTCCAGTGGTATTTATTTTGTCATAGTTGAAATACCTGTTCAAGAAAAGGATATGAAGGTACATGTATAATATCAGGTACAAACAGGCCTCATGTGAGTTCTGCTAAATAGATGGACAATTTATTACCCAAACATGGACAGCATGTAGGGGAGTTTACACTCATGTTTTCTGGAAACAAATCCAGTTTATATCTGCTTTCCTGGTATAGTCAGAAACACAGCCCTATTTCATCCTCAAAAGTGTCCCAATTAAACTGTATACTTTGCCATGTAAGAGGCATTACCTTCAGAGGGTTCGGATTTTGCCCACAATAGAACATAGTGAAGATGATTTGCATAAATAGATAGACCAATTGGTGTGCATGTTTTGGGTTCTTTTAAACCAGTGGTTCTCAACCTTCCTAATGCCACAACCCTTTAATACAGTTCCTGTGGGTCATGACCCACAGGTTGAGAACCGCTCTTTTAAACTATTCAATAAACCTAAAATCATTGATAGTGAGTTATGATAACTTCATATATTTCAATTTATCTTTTATTGTCCTGAGTGCTTACAAGAGTAGATTCAATGTGACAGATCAAAGAAAGTAAAGTCAGCATAAATTTTGGAGTAATAAAACCTAATATCTTATGTCTGTTTCAAATCTTCATAGGTGACATGAGAATAGAGATGATTGCCAAGAAGACTGTGCTTGGCCCAAATCTCAAACCTCGGTATAAAACTAAAAACTACAGGTGTTCCAGCAAGACTGAAAGTCTTCATTGTTCCAAAGATATTGACTGATATCATATTTGTTATTATTAAAATGTATTTTTAAAAAGGGCAATCAGAAACATATACTCCCATCAATAGGAATGAAATAGTGCAGAAATTCTATAATAGGATATGCTTTTGAAATGAGTGCTATTAGGTCACTGGTTATAATTACATTCACAACACAAGTCATGTTTTTGCTGAAAATCTGTGACATAGCCACCATGCCAGCAGCTGACAATCTCCAAAGGCAGCTTAGATATCAGAATGGCAGTAGAAACATTATCTTGTTATACACTTTTTAGAGGTCAGATATTTCACAGTAGTCCAGAGCATAGTTTGAGTGTCTTGCTGTGGTGTTTTCTCTCTGAGTTTTTTCTCAGTTTTTAGATATTGCTCTATAAATAACTATAAGTAATTACATAATATAATATATAATTTTAAATTTTATAAACAGCTACAGAAAGACTCTTGTTTAAACTATATAGAATAAGCCCCACAAATATCACAATTGTTTCATAGGAAATAATACACTGTTAAATAGAGCAAGGTAGGGGAAATATGTATATTTCCTTTTAGTGCCACTCTAACAATGAATATATATAAAATATAATTTATTAATTATGAAAATATAATCAGTAATGAATATTTATTTCCTATCTGTTGCTGATAGATCATAATAAATATGCCTAGTAATAGGCAACAAAATAAAAGTCCTTGAAGCAGATTTAGTGATTTATTGCTAAAATATCATTTAGTATTTACTTCAAAACATGATGTTTTACTTAAATATGTGACTTTTCAGCATTTCGACAATTCTGAATTCTTCTCTAGACAGGATGTGCTTCCTTCAATTGAAAATTGTCCTTCAGACTTCTCACCATTTTTACCATTATCATTTTCATTTTTGTATACGTAGTTTATCCGCCTGTGCTGTACATGCTCAGTTGGTACTCAGCACAGGACTTTCTTTTCGTATACTGGCTGAAAAACTTCTTTAAACATTACATGCTTACGCTTTCTTGAAACTACAGAGTCAGGGAAATTTAAAATCTACTTTCTCACATTTCTTTAGAACTAAGATTTGGGATGTGACTTTGGTTTAGTAACTGATAAATTCAAGTGAAATTTGGAAGTCAGAAGAGAGTTGTATCTGTTTCAAACAGTCTCCTAGACTTGTATGTATGAACAGTTACAGGAGTGGACACAGCACTGTGGGGACTAGTAACCTACTGTTGAGCTCCGTGTAGCAGCATAGATGTTGGCTACAGGAGTTTCCAAGCTCTGGATTGCAGTTACAAGTTGACTATAGCATTAACAATCCTTTCATCTGGCTTCTCTGACCATTTTGTGAGCGAGAAAGGGAAACTCTAATTCTCAAAATCAAAAGTTTTCTGGCTTGAAATGACTTGAAAAGTTTATATTCTATTTCTTGATACTGTCCCTTTTAAGAATCCCTGATCCATGTTGAGCAAGCAAGTCTCTTTATTTCAGGAGAAACACTTAAAGCAAGATCATTATTTCAGGGGGCAACACTAGACTTGAAACTCGTAGTTATATATAAATACATACACACACACACACACACACACATATACATTTTATTTATATGTGTATATATATATATATGCATTAATCTTCTTCTTTTAGTTACATAAATAATAGAACCTCCATACAGAATTTGTATACTCCCAACTGATATTGCTGATAGGAAAGGATGTCAAGGGCCACCTTCACCCAAAGAGAGGGAAACGCACTCTAATGGAATAAAAGTATGGATTCAGGATTTAACTTGTCAATAGGAAGGAAGGCTTATTCGGACATAAAGAGGCTGACACTAAATATCTGTGTCCTTGGTCCAACTCAGACACTTTGGGATGGCATTGGTGTCTGGGAAGCAATGACTATGAATATAGGGATTAACTGAGAAGCGTGAAGCTTTGCTTCACTCTCAAAACATATTTGACTACAAAGGATTTTATATATTGGCCAATTCCATGATACTAGTTTTCTGCTAAACTAGCTAGTTGTTACTACAGCCAGCTTTCCCATGACAATATTTGAACCTTAAACTGTTGGAGTGGTTCCGGTTGGCTCCATTATGCCTTTACCTATAGAACCAGGGCAATTATTTTCTCCCAAATCTGCTCCTTAAAACTCTTATAGCTCAAGATTTAAATATTTATTCAGTTCAATACTTGCAGAGCTAGCAGCCTTACCTCAAACCCTAGCAGGAGCCTTTCATGGGTCTAGTACCTGCAGTTTCTACCAGGCCCCACGTGCCTCCCGCTGATTAATTGCCCCACTTCAGGGTGTTTCTATCATCTTTGAACATGACTACTTTCACTCTTTATGGTTTGATAGAAATGTTTAATGAAAAGAACTTAGAAATTTTAAAATGTGTATGCCCAAAGCAATTCTTTCAAAAATAATGAATGATGAAAGAACACCACCTCGTTTCCGGTGTCATGGAAGCACTAACCAGTGATTCCTCCTTAGGCGGCACCCATAGACGCTTCACCAAAAAGCTCCTCATCTCACAAAGAGAAAAATGTACTGCTATCCATGGTATAGTCAGGAGATAAAAAGCTGCTCCCTGACAGTCCCAAAGCAGACCACCCTCTAGCTCCACATGCCCTGGGAAAGTCAGTACTCCAAGTGGAGATCTTTTCTGTAATTTTCAGACACCAAAGCTTTTGATAAAGGAGGATTCCCTGACATATAAGAAAGTATCACACACAAAAAATGAACTAAACTTAACATTGCAGTAGAGATGTATAGAATGATCATAAGTGCAATAAAAATGTGAGGAATTCTATGGCTGAAGAAGAGATCTTATTGCTTGTAGTAGAGACTTACTAAAACATTTATTTGTGTTAGGATGTTGTGGGCAACACTATATGGTAGTACCCCTGCCAAATTGTGGCACATTATTCTGAGAACTTATGCTCATATACTGGCTAGAGTTTTAAATAATTCATGTGCTACAAGGCACACTGGCACAGACCAAAGAATTATATCAAATTATATCAAATTTCATATATAATCTATATATATGAATGAATGAATTGTAAAGCCTAATATATATTTTACTGGGCTAGAGTGCAGTGGCATCATTATAAAACACTCAAGCTCCAGGGGCAATCTATCCTCTTGCCCCCAGCGTCTATAGGTGCCTTACAAGTAGCTGGGACTACAGGTGCACACAGCTAGGACAGCTATTTTTCTTTCTTTTTTTAGAGATAGAGTCTCAGCATATTGCCCAGGCTGATCTTGAACTCCAAGCCTCAAGCCTGCCTCAGCCTCTCAAAATGCTAATATTACAGGTGTGAGCCACAGTGCCTGGTCAAAAGGATTTTTTTTTTTTTTTTTAAGCTGAGGACCATGGCCTTTTTCTTCTTTTTTTAAAGTTAATCTGATATAAGAATAAAGAATATTAGTAAATTTGACAGAAATATAAGTGAAAAATTTTAATTCAGGTAAAAAATAACACCCCAAGCAAAAGCAGACACATTAAAAAAAAAAAAAAAAAAACAAAGGAAGTTTTAATCTGGCAGCCAGTTAAGGCAAAATTTGAAGCATTTAGATAAATAACTATAAACAGAAGGGTGAGTATAAAGGAAAAGTCAGAGGTTAGTTCCTAATTTCTAGTGTCTATACACACAATGGCACCACTAAGTGAGAAGTTATGTAGGACAAAACAGATCTAGAAACAAAATAATAAGTGTATAACATAATAGACTTATAAATATATCATAAACAGGTAAAAATATGAGTATAAAAACTCAGAAAATAAAGGCCAGAAATAATAATACATTTATAACATACTTTGATTATGGTATGGATTCAATATTATTTTCCTAGGTACAGGAAACTTGGAAGTAAGCCAACAATTAGAAAATATAATTTTTATAATATTAAACTAAACAGAAAAATTTTGATAGTATTCTGAAAAGAAGCATATAAATGCCATGAGAAGTTTTAAGACTTCCCAAGAGTCTTAAAGAAATGATGAAATGACACTTATATTCTGGTACTGTCATCTAATTATAATGGATTTTATTCCTTGCAGAACTATTCCCACATATATCTGAAAATAAACAACACATTATTATTTTTTGAAAAATAAGTAAAAGGAAGGGTATGAAACAGAGAAAATGAAAGAAAAAAACCCCAAAATTTTTATAGATTTTTAGGAAAACTTTTGCATTATAGTTATTGAGAGAATTGAAAGAAAGAAAAAGAAGGAATGTAAATAAAAACATGCTGAAAAAAAGAGGAATAATCCTGTTCCAGGAACAGTTCCCCAGAATCACATATACTGCTCCACAAATGATGTACTTACGCTACATGCCAGCTGAGGAAATGTGTCCCGGTGGCAATTTCATTATTTGTGAAGCTTTAATTCTCAAAGTGATGGTCAGATCATGTTAACATTACTAAAGGTTTTTCCTAAGAGTGTTGCCATAGCACAGCTGTCAAAAACATAACCACTGAGTTTAAATAATCAGTCTGACATTTCACAAATGACTAAAAGCCAAGAGACTCAAAGTTCAGAAAACTTATCCTGAACTAACATTTTTACTTCCTCAAAGCTTTAAAAATGAAAAGCTAGAGAAAAAAAGTCCATTATGCTGAAATTTTTAAAGTGTGTCAGCATAGTTTTCTGTAACTAATTACCTCTAAAATGAGTTTTCAGAAAACTACATGCAATGTCAGATATTTATAAGAAACCCTCATGCTAGTCTTGTCAAATGGTTAAAATCTTGGACCACATATACCTGTGCTTGGTTGTTTTTCTTCATGATCTTATAAAGTGACTTAACTTTTCAATTTTCCTTTCCACAAAAAGATTATAAAAATGTATATCATAATTTAACCTATGACTCTATGGTACAAACTGGTTAATGAATTAGAAAAAGTTATTCTGAAAGCACTTTGTAAAGCTCAATTATTAGTCATACTTTCAGAACCTTATTTTTTTACCTGAAGAGAATTTGCATTAAATTAGAGGTGTGAATTATATAATTACACTGTTCAGTTTCTTCTTAGGTATACAGCTATATTTGTACATAAATGGAACTAACCCAGCCTAGATTTTTACTAATGTATATTCCTCAAATTAGTAGCTATGCAAAATGAAGACTATGCTATCTAGTATCTATATTGTCTCTAACAAAAATAAAATCAATTTATTAATTCTAAAACATATTCTAAAAACTAAAATGTAAAAATGTGTTTGGAATTGGGATACATGTTACTATTGCTGGTATTTCACGGTTTATTGGTAGTGTTTTTTGTTTTTCTGTGTGTAAGAAAATATGATGATTCTTAGATTAGATGAAAATATGTACAGTGTATTTGAATATTGCTTTCAAAGTGCCTCCATTATAAAGTCAAAATGAAATTCCATTCAGTCAGTAAGATTAATACCTTTTTCTATAATATATGAATATAAATATTCAAAGCCACAGACAGTAAGAGCAAATGTGTGTTAGTTCATGTCTCCAAAGGAAGCTATGTCAAGATGGAATTATACACAGAAAAGATTCAATGAGCAAGGGACCATGAAAAGGTGGGAGAGCCTTCAAATCCTGATGATGATAAGTCTCCTGTGACTCATAGGAGGAAAAGTAAAAAAACGGGTATTGAAAAAGTTTATTACTAAAGCTAGGACATGGAAGACATGAGACAAGGTTCTTGGTGGAGGTGTTCCTTGTCTCTCTGTGGTGGGCCTGCTATGTTAGGTAAAGGCTGGGAAACTTCTGGGGAAAAAGTGTGGTCTTGGCACAAGTATGATGGTGGATGCAGAAGGGCAGAAAGTAGAGCTGTCAGTTAATTGTGTGTCCCAGAGCTGGATACATGCACTGTGCATTTTCATGGCCACCACACAGGGTTTAGGTTCTACAGCTTGTAAGGAGTAGAACTATTTTCTTTTTAAGATGAAATGTTCCTTTACTTTTTTGTCAAAATAAGAAAAAAAAGCACTCTATTAATAAATTAGATTACATTTTTATATCACACATGAGTATTTTATTTCACACATACTAAAATTTGACAGGTGTAGAAAAGCTAAAGCTCATAGAAACTCAACATGAAAACTTTGCTCCACATTTTCAGCATTCACACTTGAATATTTAGTTACACGTTTATTCATGAATAGGCCACAGAATTCTGTCACCTATTAACAGTGTGGTGAAATGGAAAGAGTACCAGCTGAGCATTTAGGAAACCTAGTATTTGTCACTTTTTTGCCTATGAAAGCTCTTCTTCTCTCAGCCCTGGGCCTGCTGGCAAATCATTTTGGTCACCAGTCACGGTTTCCTTATAAATGAAATGAAGGCATCTGTAAAAATTATCCTATGAAAATATTTTCAACCCATCAACCAAAAAGAGTCCAGAGATAACTCTCAGTCAATAATAGTAATACCAATGGAATTCTGAATTCTGAAGAAAATGAAGTTGGACGAGTTAATAAAACAGATTAGGTTGATTCTGTTACTCTCAATACAAGACCAATCTGTGATTTCTAAAGCAAATATGAGGTATTTTTTGTTATAAGGACTCGATCACTGGGGGCATTAGTCACTAATAATACCTGATCTAGAAGAACTGAAATGATTCCAAAGAGGGAAATGTGTTTCTAATCTGTAGTTCAAAATATTTATAAAATGTGAAATAATAGAAATTAATTCAAAGAATATGGTTTCTTATAGCTTCAAGATGGAATTTTGAAAAAGCCACTACCATTTTTAAGGTAGCTCTATTGAGCAAAGTTAAAAGTATACTGAGTCAAAAAAGAACAATAAGGGGGGACAGAGGTAAGATGGCTGATTGGAGACAGCTTTCCACAGAGGCTCCCATTCAGAAGGATAGTTAAAGGACAGAAGTTTAGCAAGTAAGCCAGTGGATTGGAGCTGAGCCAAGAGAGAAGGTTGAAAAATGCACATCAACACTGCTGAGGCAGCTGCAACCCCAAGGATACAAACAAAAGGTACAAAATCCATGGCCAGACTGATGGGAGTCCCCTCCCCAATGAGAATGGCTCACAGTACTCCATACAAACAAGAGAGCAGAGTTCAAAAGTCCTACCATTTTATCCCACGGGAGAGGCCCTCTAAAAACCGGACCTCTTTCCCCTACTAGGGTGCCATGGCACTCTCCTGCCAGGCATAAAACTGTATATGTTCTCTATCTGCAATTCTGAACTCCCAGCACTACCCTCCACTCTCACCCTGCGGTCTGGAAGCCAGTCTCCCATGGAGTCCAGATTCTTGAGTATTTTCTCCAGAGGTGTGGTCAGGACATGGACTACTGTTGGTCAGTGCTGATTCTGCTGCACGGGAGTGAGGAGAGGATGGTCAGCTGAGAGGGAACCATACAGGAGAGGCAGTGCCCTGAGGCACAGAGCAGCAGCTGCAGTGGCAGCAATAGGGCTCACGCCCCTTGATATTCTGGATTCATACCCCCTGTCTTTCTGGGCAACCAGAGGAGGCTGGGCATCTTCTTTGTTGGCAACCACTTGGTGGAACAGATCTGAGATGGAAATGCAGGCCGTGTGAGTAAAGTGTATGCCTGAGGTGGTACCGGCCTGGACAGAGCTCAGGGACTAGAATACATGCATGCAGAGACAGCAACTCCCACGGCTGGCTGTCCCAGAGGACCACTTTACTGAGCCTAGGATGCACCCAGCCTCTAGGGGATCATAGCTGAGATAAATGCAAGCAGGCAGAGGCTGGAACTGACAGCTGAGTCAGTATAACTGGCCACCCCAGCTCAAACAGCAGCCAGACTGGGCAGCAGCACAGAGGCACAAACTGGGGCTGAGTTGCTGTGAACTCAAATAGTTGTCTGATCTGCAGGGGAATATAGTGGGACAGAAACAAATTCTGCGAAGTTGTTCTGTTCTATCAGCAACATCAATCAGGGGTGGGGCTGGAACTGAGTGAACTGCCCCAGCCTCCATTAAGCACCTGAGGTTTTTAGGCCTCACCTCCCCCTGCTGGCAGAGAGAAGTGGTCTGGTTGAGGAGACATAGATCTCCCTGTGACTCAGGTAGGCACAAACCCCTGGAGTATCTGCTCAATGGAGGGAACTGGTCACAGCCCCCCGGGATTACCAGTGACTGGTTGTGACAGATGTGCAAGGAGTGGAAGGAGGCATCAACCTTCCTAGACTAATTTATTTGCTGGGTGTGTCCTTCTGACCTCATGGAACACTGGAGCAAGTCAGACTCGAGCTGCCAGCAGACCCCTGTGATCTAGTTGCTGGAGATCTTTTGAACTCTTCCACCTAAGACCAGTGCTGACTGAGACAATTGTTTTAAACTTCTTGAACTGGGCCAATCAACCAAGGACTATCCAAGTGGTACCCTGCGTGCGTGGATGTGGGAAGGTTTGATTTTTCATTTCCAACTGTTGTCTGTTGGTGGCAGGGTGATTTAATTGCTGGCATTTTTCCACAGCTGAGACTTCAACCCAGAGTAACTGATTCACTAGGATAGAATAGAGACTAGCTAAAAACAAGACAGAGCCACTTAGCTCCACCACACTAAGCAGGTCCCCAGTTTCTCAGGCTATAGCAGGTCCTTGGCAAAGCTCTAGGGGAAAAGGTACAGTCACCAGTCCCAGCTTTTGGGCAAAGGGCTGGCTAATCAAATGGTGTAAAATAATCATGGTGTGGAATCAGCAGAAAAACTCTGGTACCATGAACAACCAGAGTAAATCAACCCCCCTAGGAAAGATTTGGTGGACACAAATGAAGATCCTATTCATAAACAGATGGCTGAGATGTCAGAAATAAAATTCAGAATTTGGATTATAAACAATAGTAATAAAATAGAGGAAAGGAGGAAAAGTTGGAAGTAGAAATTCAAGGAGCATTTCAAAAGATGTCTCAAGAAGTCAACAAATTCATAGACAAAATCACCAAAGGTTTTGACACATTGAGACAAGAATTTGCAGCCTTCAAATATCTGAAAAATACAGTAGAATCCCTCAGTAACAGAATGGAGCAAGTAGGAGAAAGGATTTCTGACATAGAAGACAAAGCTTTTGAACACTCCCAAACTCTCAAAGAGGAAGAGAAAAGGAGAGCAAAAACGAATCATTCTCTCAGAGAGCTCTGGGATAATTTTAAGAAGACTAGTATTCACCTAATAGGAATCCCTGATGGTGACGAAGTGGCTTCACAAGGCACATGGGCTCTTCTTCATGAAATTATGAAAGAGAACTTTCCAGACATGCCAAGACATACTGAAATTCAGATAGTAGACAGTTTCAGAACCCCAGCATGACTCAACCTGAATAAAACATTTCACAGGCACTATCACTAAAATGAATATGAAGGAGAAAATAATGAAATCAGCCAGATGTAAGAAAATTATAATCTATGAGGGGAAGAATATTAAAATGACTGTATATCTCTGTGGTAAAACCTTTCAAGGTAGAAGAGGGTGGTCATTGACTTTTAATCTCCTAAAACAAAATAACTTTTAACCCAGGATCCAGTGTCCAGCTAAACTGAATTTCATTTATGATGTAGAATTTAAATACGTTAATAACATTCATATGTTGAAGAGATTTGCCATAACTAACCCAGCTCTTCAGGATATTCTCAGACCTATCCTCCATAATGACCCATGCAATCCTCCACCACCAAAGTAATCTCACTTAGAAACTTTTGATCAAATTCCAAATTCCACAGTGGCAAAAGGATTAAATTTGTCCACTGGACTTTCAAAAAACTCGATACCCCAAATTCTAACAGGCTTATTAATATTCTCCATTAATGTGAATGACTTAAATTGTCCTCTAAAGAGGCACAGGTTGGCTGACTAGATACAAAAACCCAGGCCAGATATCTGCTGAATACAAGAATATCATCTTACCTTAAAAGATAAATATAGACTCAGCATGAAGGAATAGTCATCTATATTTCAGGCAAATGGAAATCAGAAAAAAGCAGGTGTTGCAATTCTATTCACAGATACAATAGGATGTAAACCAACAGAAGTAAGGAAGAACAAGGATAGTCATTTCATATTTGTTAAGGGTAATACTCAATATGATGAGATTTCCATTATTAATATTTATGCACCCAACCAGAATGTGCCTCAATTTATAAGAGAAAGTCTTACAGATATGAGCAACTTGATTTCCTCTAGCTCCATAATAGTCAGAGATTTTAATACTCCTTTGGCAGTGTTGGATAGATCCTCCAATAAGAAGCTAAGCAAAGAAATTTTAGATTTAAACTTAACGATTCAACAATTGGATTTAACAGACATCTACAGAACATTTCATCCTAACAAAACTGAATAAACATTCTTC
>CAUYPK010026781.1:0-88395 GCA_963574355.1 Loris lydekkerianus
AGCAAAGTATCCCAGGAATGGAAGAAAAAGTATCCAATGTACTCAGCCCTACTATGAAGGTAAACTATAGCTTTCACATGAAGGCTATAACCCAACTATACCTCAAGACTATGAGGAAAGGACCAAGGAAGGGGAAGGGAGGGCGGAGGTTTGGGTGGAGGGAGGGTGATGGGTTGGGCCACATCTATGGTGCATATATTTATCTATAATAAAAAATAAATAAATAAATAAATAAATAAATAAATAAATAACAAAATTCCACTCCCAACTTTCAAAACAGCTCTCCAAAGGTTAGTTCATCCATCACACAAACCCAAGCTGGAAATTTCAGATGATGGCTGGCAGGTAGTTAATCAAAACTGGAATGTTCCCCCAAGCCTTTAGCATTTGGTGATTCCACATTCTGGCACACATACACAGTGAACACCCAGCTTCAGCAACTAAAGTGAGGAAGGCCTGGCACGGTGCTTAGAACCTTTTCTCTATCCCAAGTTCAAAACAAACGAAAACAAAAACCACTTTCCTAAGTTGTAGAAAACAAAATGCCAATTTCAGTGTCAAATTTACTATAAATTTTAAAGATGTGCTGCTTTGTTAGGGAGTATTTTTGCCCCCACATGTGTGTTTGTGTTTATGCCTTTAGAACTTTGATGGGCATGGGCTATCTTTTCTCATCATGTCTCTTGCCTGGGGACCCGCTCTTGTCAAGAAGAACTGTTAGCATATTAGAAAATGCCCTTGATAATCTGCGGCTGTACCTATCCTAGTACGAAGAAGTCCAGTCTCAATTAAGATCAACACTTCACTGTAGTTTGCACCACTGCTACTGTCTGAGGAGTAGGGGAAATTGGGAACTAGAATTCTAGGAGCAGTTTTGTGTTTTTGTTTGTGTTTTTATGCAAGAAGAGGAAAAAAAGAGATGGCCTTATGCCACCATATGTCAAAGGATGTTTCACACAACTAGTCCAGCCTTACAAAAAATAGGATACAATTTAGGAGTGATTGACAGATTCTAAATTCCCCTCTTAGAGATCTCAACTGCACAGTAGCATATTAAAGGCACGAAATGAACTGCAACAAAGAAATTAACCCTGACACATGCCCCTTTTCATTCTTTGATGACACCTTTTCACACTGGTGCCTTGGTGTGATGCTGCTGGGACTGACTGCCAGTGGGTTTCTGCTAGTGGCCAGGAGTGATAGTGCTCCCAGCAGTGATGAGAGGGGCACCTCAGCACAGCACGTGCTGCACAGTGAGGGAGCCCCAGGGGTGGCTTCTCCTCTCTAATGTGGCTTCTCTTCTTGCTTGGCCCTGGAAAGATCCCTGGACTGACACAGGCCATACTCACAGATGCCCTGGGGCCCTCACATGCTGGGGTGTTAAACAGGTGCTTTTGCCCACATCCACCCCTCTGCGAGGCTGGCAGGAGAGGATGGGAGCACTTAGGATGGGGCCAGGCAGCCCTCACATCAGCTGACACACAACCTGGAGCAGTGGCTCCAGGCACATGGGCGTGTCTGCATCTGCAAAATGGTCTGAGTAACACCAGCCTTCCAGGATGGTTGTGATCAAGGCTGTAAGACATCAGATCATGACAGTTGAAAATTGCAGGAATCCTGGAGTATCTGAGGATTTAGAACAAGCTCCCTGGCACCAAAACTCCCTGTTTCTGTCTGTTTGGGCTGCTGTAACAGAATGCTGGGTTACAAACAACGGAACTTTATTTCTCAAAGTTCTGGAGCTGGCAAGTCCCAAATCAAGGCAACTGCAGATTTGGTGTCTGGTGGGAGTGTGCTTCATGGTTCATAAACCGTTGTCTTTTTGCTGTGTCTTCACATGGTGGAAGAGGCGAGGGAGCTCTCTGGGGTCCCTTTTATAAGGTGCTAATTCCATTAATTAGGGCTCCACCCTCATAAGCTAATCACTTCCCAAAGGCCCAACCTCCTTACATCATCACATTGGGAGTCAGGATTTCTACAAACGAATTGGGGGAGGGGACATAAACATTCAGTCCCTGAAGAGTACAAAGTCATTCAGATACTAGCGGGAGAATTCCACTGGCAATGTTGTTATGGTAATCAAGTATTAAAGCTCTAATTGAATTATTATCCCTCTTCTAATTGCTGCTGTCACCAGTAGGCAGTAGTACAATTTATCCTCTTAGGGGTCCCAGGTTCCCACTATAAGAAGGTTGAATTAATATTACAATAAAATTCACTGTGTTGATTTATATAAGAACTAATATCTCTGAGAGGTGCTCAACGTATGTCAGATGTCGCTACAGCCACAGGCTGTTTGGGAGACAAGGAGCCGACCTGAAGCCAAGGCCAGGCGGGACAAGCAGCTTCTAAGGTATTAAGGGGTGAGAAGCTCACATGCGCCAAGGCTCACTCTGTATCAAGCCTCCCGAAAGAAAAAGAGCGGGAAGGGGGCAGGGAAACCCCCAGCCGTCCAAGGAAGAGAGTTAGCTGAGCCAATGGAAACTTGAATTATTGGAGAAAAGTGTGAAATTAGAAAAAAAAAAACCATAAAAGGACTTGAAGGGCTCCTGAGCCCCATAAGGATCACAGAATGTTTGGTTCACGTAGAAACAGGTCTGGAAAAAGGTGCTGTACCCGGGTACCAGGAGCTAGAGAGGGCAAGAAGTAAGCGAAAGGGGAGTTTCAGGAAGCAGCCAGCCCAAATTTATTTAAAAAGAGGAATCAAATACCCCCTTGCATAAGCCTGAGCACACACTCCCGGGAGGTTGTCTGAGGCTGAGTCGTTTTTACAGCTCTCTGGAAGCAGACCTTGTAGAACATTCTGTTCTTGAGCTGGTTATTCTGGCCTCCCAACCAGCCGTGATCTGCAGCCACATTCACTGCAATCACTCACAGGGGGAAACTCTAAGCCAGTGTTTGTTCACCTCTTTTATCTCATGGCACACTTGAACTTAAACTTCCATGGCACACTTAAGTTGATCAAAAAAAAAAGTAAAAGAAAGAATATACTTACTGTGCTTTGAACTTCTTTTGAAAATAATTCAACTTCTTTTGAAAATAATTTAAATTCTTTAAAAATTTTTGTGGCACATCTAAGATCCTTTCCCTGCTTGCTCTAAGCCAGAGCAGGGGCTGCCCTTGGGTTCACTGATGAGAAACAGTGTGTAACATTCTACCCGCGTAACAGCTGAGGGTAAACTCTGAGGTATGCTTGGGTTCAGATCCAGCTCAGACACCTCTTTGGGCAAGTTACAAACATGAAGACTCAGTATCCTCATGGTGTCCTCATGTGTTCAACAGGGTTTTCAGGAAGGTTAAATGAAGGTGTGTGTGCAAAGTGCTCAGTTCAGAGCTGGTGCATGGTAAGTACTCGGTAAATGTTAGCCGCTGTGCTTGGTCACCGTGATCTGTCACCGTGTTGTGGAGCATGGGCTGTTCTACACGAGTGGATTTCCCAGAGAAGTCGTGTCCTGATTCTCACACTTTGACCATTTTGTTGAAAATCTTCAATGGATAGATTCTATACCCTGGCCTCACTTGCTCAGAGGCTTCTTCCTGAGAACCCAGTGCCAGGCTTTTGACAAGCACTTGACATACTGTGCAAGAATAATAATGGGGTTGGTTCATACAGTTTCTATCCCGTCACAGATGAACAAACTGGGGATCAGAGAAGGTGAGGCACCTGCCCGAGGCCGCACAGCTTGTGAGCACAGGAGAGCTGCATTCAGGCCTGTGAGGCAGAGCTCATGCTTCTTCCAGGCTGCCCTGTGCGTGGTGTAGTTTGCCATCTGCTTTCTCAGTGTCCACAGAAAGGGCTGTGTCCCTGCAGACCACAAGCTCTCAGACTGCAGGAGGAGCAGAGATGGCCTACAGGCCACAGGAGGGTCCCAAGGGCAAAGCCACCAAGGACTTTTCTTCCCCCAGGTGCTCAGAGGATCCTTCAAGTTGTCAAACAAACTTCAGAGGGGCTGGCTGTGGGTCAGTGGGAGGGTGGGAAGCAGGTGCTCAGAGGTCCAACCAACCTCACAGCAGAGCCAGGACTTGGCACCAAAGCTGAGAGGTGTCCAAACCAGCCTGGAAATCTGCCCTTGGGAAAGGCCGTGTGGCTGGGACTCCTGTGTACCTCTGAGACCTGGGCATCCTGCTGCTCTCCTCTGTCTCTCTGGAAATCCCTCCTTGGACTTTCTGTCCCCTGTACCTCCAGCCATTGAACATCCAGCTGCCGTATCATGGTGGACAATCAATTCTCAGGGGGACACACTCTGTCTCTGGGGTCTGCCAAGCCTGGGGCCATGTGACAATGGGACGTACAGGAGTGGCCCACAGATGTGGTTTGGATTAAAACAGTGGGCCTGAGGGTGGGCAGTTCACGTGGGAAGCACTATGTAGGGTCTGCATGGCCGGGTGGGGCCAAATGATAGGGCGGGGCTGTTGGTGGGAGGGGCCTCAGGGAGCAGGGCTCTGAGTCTGACAGTGACCCGCATGTGGCCTCAGGGTGTTACGCCCCCTCTGTGGACTCAGCTTCCCGTGGTGACTTGCAGAGACTGCACTGGTGCTACGGCCTCAGGAGGCAGACTGATGTGGGAGCCTGCGAGGGAGCATCCACCTTGGAGATGAGGAAGAGGAGGCAAGCAGAAAGCTGCTCACTCGAGTTGTTTCTTTTTCTGATCTTCTGGAAGGAAAGCGGTTTATTAACTCACACAAAAGGATGCCAAATAACTCCCTAGTGATACTGCAGCGTGACAGCATTAGGCTCTGTCTGCTCCTCCATCCTAGCAACAAGGTGTGGGGGCGGCTGCTCTGGGAGACCCTCTGAGCTGAGAAAGAAAATAATAATGTGATGAGAGCTGCCCTTATGGAGTGCTCACTCTGCGCCCGGGCTGTGCTACCTGCCTGCCTGGGCACCCAGTCACGCTCAGAGCAGGCACTGTCATCCCCAGCAGACATGAGGACAGAGGGGCACAGAGGGGTCAGAACCTTGACCTGGACCACACGGCGAGTGGGCAGAGGACTGGGATTCAGACCCCAAAGCTTCCCTGCACAGCCTGACACACATTCCTGCCCACAGGGCACTTGTTCGTCCTCCGTGACCAGGGCGGTCAGTGTCCAAGGCTTTCCTAGTGGAATTCTGCAGCCCAAAGCTCCGGGCCTGCGTCAGCGGCTCCCCATGCAGGCAGAGGGATGGCTGAAGTTGTTCAACTTCCAAAATATTCCCCAAATTGATGTCCCTTCTGCTGTCATCTCCTCCCAAATTCCCTTTGTTATTATGGGTGGTCCCCAACTTTACTGTCGTTCTAGTGGGGGAGATGCAGGGGCTACAGATAAGCCGTACCTCAGGCTGCTGTGACTCTCCGCAGTGGCCATCTTCTATCATAAACAGACTTAATGCGGCATCTGCTCCTTTCTGCCGTGCAGCCCTTGATGGGGCAGTTATCTGTTGTGAGTTTTCTGCGTCCTCGTCATGAGAACAGAACCTGGCATGTAGTAGAGGCTCAGTTAACATCTGTTGAATGAAGAACATTAAGAAATGGAGGATAGAGCCTTGTTCTACGTTTCATGTCCTCCTTCATGCTTCGCAGTCAGCTAGAGTATCCTTAATGGATTATTGTTCCAGAAGCAGGAAGACGGTTCCCTGGGACAGTGATGTGGGGAAGTGGCACCTGGGAATGGAAATGGCAATCTGGAACCTGGGAACTCACGGGGGTTGAGATGTGGAAAGAAGTGGGAGCTGGGTGGACAACAGCCCCAGGAGAGGGTCTAGGCTGGGGGTCCGGAGAGGCAGCTGGAGAGCTCTCTAGACTCCCCAGGCCATCACCTTGCAGTGAGGCCAAAGCAGGTAGGATCCGCATGCTGGGCCCCATGGTGGGCACCAAGGTGCACAGCTGGCCAGTGAGCGTGGAGCTCTTGGGGACAGAGGGAGCCCTTGGGATGTGCTCAAGTCTGAGGCCTGTCTGGGAGAGAGAGGAGGTGGCAGCATTGGTAACAGCTCCCTCACACCATTCCCAGCCTCTGGCAGGCTCCCAGCCTTGACCTAACTCCTATGGCTGGACTGGGAGGGCCCAGCTGCAGTTCCAGTTCAGAGCCCCTCTGTGGTGGCCCCTTGGGCAGGAGCCCACCTCTGTCATATCTTTGGCCCCACAGTAGCCTGTGTGTCCTCAGCACCCTACCGAGTGGTGTCAGGGGAGGACAGAGCCTGTGTGTGACCCCAGGCTCAGCATCCCTGGTGCTCTGATGAGCAGTGCCGGGGCATCGTTCCCTTTCTCCCAGGTGCTGGCTCCTCAAAGCTGAGTTCTCAGGTTACCTGCCCACAGAGTGGGGGTGCTGTCCTTGTTCATGTGATTGTAGGGGTCTCAGATACCACCCCAGAGCTACCGAATTAGGATCGGGAACTGGAAATGGGACTCCGTAAGGGGCACTCACTCACACGCGTCACACGGGCTGTCATGCCCGGGAGCTTCTGCCTCCTGTTGCCTCTGCTGCATGCAGAGAGAAGACGCGATTTGACTGGGCTGTCCCTGCTCTGCCCTGGAAGGGAGGAAGCTCAGCAGATGATGACATTGTGTCATATTGGTTGGTATTTCACAGTCAGCATGTTGGGTACTCTGGGACCTCCCTCTAGTCATCTGCTTAAACCCCAGTCCTAGGGGCCTCCCTTGCTGGTTTCCTTTTCTGATTCCCTCCGCCCAGTCCATCAGCAACCCCTCTCTGTCCTACCTTCTAAGTAGACCCCGAGCCCAACCACTCCTCCCCAGTTCAGGGGGGCACCCGAGCCCATGCTGCCATCCTCGCCTGAGCCAGCTGTGGTGATGCCTTCCGCCTGTCCATGCCACAAAACGTCCCCACCACCCCACTTCTACTCCAGCCAAAGTGCATATGTATAGGGGTGTGTGTGCCTTTGTTTATTAAGGTACGATTTACAGGGAACACATTTCATCTATTTTAAGTTTTGAATGGTGATAATTATATATTGAGTAACCACCAGACTCAATGGCAGTTCCTTCATCTTCAGAGTTTCCTTTCGCTCCTTGGTCTCCATCCCCGCCCCAGGCAACTGTTCAAGTCAGGCCTTTTCTTGGATGTCTTATAAATACAATCATACGAGATGTCGTCTTTGGGTTTGGACTGCTTTCTCCTTTTGAGATTTGTCCAGGGCATTGAGTGTTTTCCTCCGGGGTCTGTTTCTTTTGTTCATCACACAGCCCAGCGGCCCCGGCCCTTGCCCTCCTATGCCGCGCCTGGACAGCTCCACCTCGCCTGTCCAGTTGTAATTGCAGTAATGGGAAAAGACTGCGTGCTCTCTCTCCTTTCTTCTCTTACTCACGTATGCCCCCAAGTCTGTGGTTGGGCATTTGTGGCATAAATAATAGCTGGGTTAGGAGAAGGGTGGGTAGTCGTGAAGTGGTGTTAGTGGCCTCCCTGTGACAGCCTTTGTAAGTCCTTAGTGATTGTCAGGAGAAAGGAATTTCAAGATGTACCATGTAAACCAAGCAAGTGACAGGTTTGTTTTGTTTGTTTATTGGAAGTGAAAATATACTCTCTCAAGAGGAAGGAAGAGAGCAGGCAGACTCAAAAGGCCAGAGGCTCTGAGAGGAAGTGGGTTTTGGTCTTTTGAAGTCTTATTCAGTGGAGGAATAAGCAAGGCTAAGGGGCTAGCTTTCCCAAATAACTTGAGTGGAAATTTCTAGAACTGGGTTCCCTTCCATTTTCAAACTTTATGTGGTTGTTTTAGAACTGTGATGGCAATTTCCATAATGGAGAAATTTTAAAACCACAAGGTAAATGATATTAAAATCATCCAAAGTTGATGTAAGGTGAGCTAGATAGCTGCAAAGCCAGTTGAAGCTGGTGGTCGTTGACTGCGGTTATCATCTCCCTTAGTTAGCCTCTGCCTGAGGGGCTTTACTGTAGCAGTCTCAGCCCTGTCTCCCAGCCTTCTACTCTAACAGCAGAGGGTGGAAGTTAAAATGGCACCTTTGATGATGCCAGCGAGGCCTATGGCCACCAGCCAACCTTGTTTTCCTCCACTTGACACTGGTCTGCTGCCTGGGAGTCACAAGACCTCTTTGCTTTGTAAGTATCATCCCAAATTCTTCCATCAGTTTGAAACTGCCATCCAGTGAGGCCTTGCTCCATGGGAACTTTTGCTCAGGGAGGGAATAGGTATGAGTCAGTAGGAGTGACTGACAGAGATTCCAGATAAGAAATTGCCATTCCCTGGCCTCCTGAATGACTCCATCAGCTAAAAGGCTCTTGTCTGCTATGACTGGCAGAAGAATCTCTCCTCGTTGTCCTATATCAAGAGTAATAATAGAACACCTGGGAAAGGTGTCAACATAATTAACAAACTTAGAAATGATTCTTCCTGAAACTTCTAATAAAACAGAAACTAACAGAGAAATGTCTAGAACTTTATAAGTTCATGTCGGAAACTTACCTTATAAATAGTGATTCATATTATTTCACTAATAAGAGTTGGTAAAGAAACATGAAAACTTACAGGCTGTCAAGGGTAATTAAAGGCAATCACTATATATTTTAAACATTATAAGTCCTGGAAACTTATCTGATGCTGATGAGGATAAATTCATTTCTAATTGTCCTCAATCATCTCATGTTTTATAAATTTCACATCAAGACTAACTTGGGAGCCATGGGTCCTCATCGATGGCCACGGCCAAATGATGACTGGCAAGTGCAGAGCCCGAGTCTGTTCCAGAATCCTGACCCGAGGGAAGCCACTATTTCGAGCTATATCTAGGCATCCCATGCATTGACTCTGCCCTCCTTCTTTGGTCAGTTTTGTTAACCTGAGGTCGTTACTCATTTTTGTTTGCTGTTCTGCACCCTTTTTCTCATGGCAGAATTGCACTTTTCGAGGGGAGGTATTCATTGTACCATCTGTCCAGGTGGAAGATGAGGGGCTACCCACATACACACTGTTAGGTTCAGAGGTGAACATGTGAAATAGCCTGGCCAATCAGAGTATCATTATCTCTGACCACAGTGATTGGTTAAGGGCTGACCATGCAGCCCACGGCTGACCAGTCAGAGCTACCAAAACTCAATTCTAGAACTTCTCCAGGAACCTTTGAAAAAGGTTCAACCTATATGCTAAGGTTGCAGGTGAGGGTGGAATGGGAAACTGAAGAGCTGCTTACAGCCCTCTGAGCAGCCAGGGCGGGGCGTCCACTTGTGGGTGGGGCCCATGCAGAGGAAATTAGAGCCCAGACACCGATGTCCCTGGATCAAGCTGTGCTGAGACCAGCCTTGACCTGGCTTTTTGGTGACTTACCTGATGCATTCCTATCTCTTCATCAAGAAGGTTTAATTAGATTTTGCGTCTCAGGCAGCTGAACAAAGTGGACACTTTTCTCAGCCAGGGATGTAACAGCGATTCCAAGACCTAAATAGGAAGTGGGGCCCCCTTCCTCCCGTTTCGCTGGTCCCTCTCCTCTTCAGTAGTGTTTGCGTGCGCCTGGCATTTCTTTGAGGACAGCTTCATTCACTCCTCCTTGGTTCCCTCATTTACCTTCTGCCCTCAGGACAGCTACGGGAACCTGTTCATCCAGCTGATGTGCGGAACCTGTAACGAGGGGCTGTGTGTTATTCAACTTTCTCCCTTGTTAGCACACTGTTTTTCTGTCTCAGGTGATGCAGGCTGAACGCAAAATGCCGCAGGGTGCTGGTTTGAATTCCACGGCCTCCCTTCATCAGCCTGGTGTGTACACACAGCTGCGCTATAGCACATCCATTTCTGTCTGAGGGCTGAAAGCCACAATTTTACTCTGTCATTGCTGCCCATTATGTCATTTTGGAAAATGTAGAGATGTGGCTGTCCAATTTCTCCAAATGTCTTTATATAAATAAATAAATGTACCTTCAAATCCACCCTTGCTTTGATGTGATCTGAGGGGAAGCTGAGGTCTTTGTGGTTTGTTTCCCACAGAAACAAGGAGAAAGTAGGTTAATACACCATCAGTATCACAAGCAACCATGAAACACGTTAAATGCCATTTGCATTATGAATTATTTTTACAATAATAGCATCAGCTTTCCATAAGAAGTTGTAGCGATTGCCTCCTCTCTTGAATAACATCCACCTGCGGGTAGATGAAGAGTTTCTAAAATCCCAGTTATGTGTATGGAAAGTGAAGCCCTACAACTCAGTGGGCCCAGGGGTCACTAAGCTTATTGTGTGCTCTTGAAGGCCCCGTCTATAAATTAAATGATAATGTGGAGGCTTAGGACACTCATCGAACAGTTTTATGTCAATAAAAGACTTTTCTTCTATCAGCTGTGACATTAGACTAAAATGTTTGCCATCTGAATTGAGCCAGGTACAGTAGAACCTCCATAGTTGGCCACATCCCTACATTGACCACCTCCTTCAAGTGACTTAATTTTCATAGACTGGACATGTATCACATGTACTGAATGGAAGTTACTATGTTGACCAGTTTGTTACAGTCCCCTGGGTGGTCAATTTATAGTGGTTCTGCTATAATTGTCTTGACTTTCAGTTCCATTTTATGCTCAAAAGAAAACAGAGGTGGCTCGGCACCCATAGCTCAGTGGTTAGGGCGCCAGCCACATACACTGAAGCTGGCGGGTTCGAGCCTGGCCCGGGCCTGCTAATGAACAATGACAACTGCAACCAAAAAATAGATGTTGTGAGGGGCATCTGTAGTCCCAGCTACTTGGGAGGCTGAGGCAAGAGAATCACTTAAGCCCAAGAGTTGGAGGTTGTTGTGAGCTGTGATGCCATGGCACTCTACGGAGGGCGGAATGGTGAGACTGTCTAAAAAGAAAAAGAAAGAAAAAAGAAAACAGAGGTGCATGACATACAAAGTTGATGTTTAACTCCAGTAGATATTGGCATTCTGGAAAAATTAAGACCCAAAGAAAAATTTGCACTGTGATTCCTTAAGTAAGTAGGACCTGGGATTGTATTTTTACAGAGCAAGAAGGCAGATTGGAGTCTAGTACGTCCAAAGAGACAGTAGGGAATTATAGAAGTATGTCGTGGTGCTTCTGAATGATGTTTCCGAATTATATGTGTTTTTTAATAGAAATGTAAAAGGAAAGAAAGAGAAAGTGAAAAGAAAGGAAAAGGAAACAGGAAAAATGGAAGAAAAAGAAGAACTACAAAAAAGAGGGGGTATAAAAAGGAAAAAGAAACCGAGTCACTCAGAAGTCTCTTGCTGTGTCACCAGCTACCGGAGAGTTGACAGGGCTCGGGGAAGGCCTGCAGGGCTAGTGCAGAGTACCAGCTATCATTTGCAAGCCAAATAAGCTTGTGTCTTGCATAGCAGAAGGTAGAATTAGAACCAATAAGTAGGAGAGAGACTTTGGTGTTAAGACCTTTTCTTAAGAGGGAAATGGCCTTTTCAGTGAGGTAGTAAGTTCCCTGCCTGGAGATTTGCCAGACGAGACCGGGTACATACAGGGCATGTTGACAAGGGAGTTCAAACATTGGGGAAAAGTTTAGAGTAACTGCTGAGACTCTATGTTTCATTTGACTCTCGGAAATTAAGCAGTCATCTCAACAGAATACCCAAGAGAAGCTTGAGGCGTTTAGAAACAAATAACCCTTGGAATTAGGCAGAGTGCAGATGAGGCATGAACTGTGGCAGCAACAGCAAAACACACACCAAGTTAACGCAGTAATGAGGCGGCCATTACTTTCCTCCAAAAACTCCACAGGGAACAAGAGTAGGTAGAAGTTAAATCACAAACACGTCCCTCATTGCCTAGGAAATAACTGGAGCTGCCCTTCTAATTAGCATGTATAAACAGCCCTGTGGGGACAGCTCTGGAGATCTCTCAGAACCTATCGATGTGATTATAAAGGTTGCTCAATTTAAAATTGTGCATGGTCATTGCTGGCTAATACACTGCCACCCACACAGTGACATGACTAAGAGGCACTGCAGAAGCCACTTAAGCTCCAGGACATATGGCATAATAACATTTGGAGCTATTGTGTGGTTGTGCAATTCAGTGGGCCTCAGCATATTCTAGGATGGACAAGCATCCCTCTTACGGTTAGAGACTCGCTCTGTGCATGTGTGCTGGGGGCTGGGAGGGGATGATTACATTTTAAATAAAGGCTTACTTTGGAACTCATCACATCATTTATGAAGCTGAGCCAGGCCTAAGTCTCCAAACTACTGCTTAGGAGTGCTGATGGAAAAAATCTCCTCCTACCTCTTCTTGGTGACTGTATCCTGTGGACTCTGCACCTGGCATTTTCTGCAGGCTGTGCTAAATCATAGTTGTTGAAGTTTGGGGGGTCACTTGTTAATGTGATCATCAAAGACAAGGAAATCTTGTGGTGTAATTCCCCAAGAATAATAGAGAAAACCAAGTCACCATCCAAATAAGAGTCTCACTTTTGCATTTCCTTACTTTTCTTTTCTGGGAGCCAGTCAATATTTGCTATGGGAGTTTCTCAGTCCTCTGCTTTAAAATCACTTTAAGCATGGGGTGGGGAAGTGGGGAAAACAGATGCTTTCACAAAGCTCGAAAGGGCTGAAAAGGGGCACATCAACCCCCTGGAAGAAATTGATCCAGTATTTATCATTCTCAGGGCCCTGGGTGAGCAGCTTCTCTCCTCTCCTTCCAACAAGCCCATCCTTTGGCTATTTCAAGGAAGAGGCTGTCAGCTAGTCTCTATGGGCTTTTTTGAAACATTTAGCTAATTAGATGTTAAGTAAACATGAGTAACTTCATATTCAGAGTGTTTGACAGGTATTAAATCAATTGCTAATTGTGGAAAGTGGCATTTCTAGGAGACAAAAATATAGCTCAGAATCTAGGTCTTTAGTTTCTGTGTCTATGGCCTAATTTTTCTCCTGGTTATAGGTCACCATTTCTTCTTTCATGGCATGGGTGATACTTTTTAATAGTGTACTGGACACTGTGGATTTTACTTTGTTGAGCATCTGGACTTTGATGATTTTCTGCAAAGAGAGTTAGATCTGCCTTTCTCTGGCAGACAGTTATTTGAGGATCAAATTGATTCTTTGGTGGCTTATTTTCAAGGATTATTAGAGTAGTCCTAAAGTAGACTTTATTCCAAGGCTAGTTTAGTCCCGCTACAGTGGCATAGCCTTTGTGGAGTCTGTTCTAAATGCCCAGAGATTTTAATGTGGTCTCTGTACTCAGGCTGGTTGAAACTAAACCATCTTTTGGTCTAGGAATTGCTGTGCAATTGTTCAGCCTGCAGCTTCTGTAGCCATACTTTGCCCAGTCCTACGGAGTTTCAGTCTGTACACAGCTTAATTTGCAGCCAGAAACTCAAAAACACACCCATGCAGACTTCTGAAGCTCTTTCCTGGCATAGCTCTTTCCAGGATGGTACTCTACCTTGCAAAGCTGCCTCCGTCTCCCTAAACTACCATCTTTGCCTTTTTAGTTCACCAGGACGGCTCCGTTCTGCCCAAGGTCTTTGTCTTGGCACTGAGGCCTGGAAAGTGCCGTCAGTCAGAATATTGGTGTGATCGTCGGGCTCACCTTGTATTTCTCTTCTCTCGGGGATTATGATCTTATGGTACCAGTTTTTCAATATCTGAAAACAGTTGTTTTATATACTCTGTTCAGTTTTCTAGCAGTTTATGGTGGGAAAATGATCTGGTTCTAGTTGTTCTGTAGTGTCCAGAAATGGAAGTGCTCAGTTCCCTAGTCTCCCTATGCATTCATTGCGCTCCTTCTGTTCCCAGTAGTTTATCAGGTAATACACAAATGAATGGAGGTTGGGCTTTGGGAAGGGATTGCAGTGAAGGGGAAAGCAGTCATATAAATAAGTCCACCATGGGGAGGAGTAACAGATATGGCGTCTGGGCATGTCCTGGTTTTCCCAGTCCAGGGCCTCCACACTTAAATAATATAATATCTCTTTCCTCCTTCCCGTTATCAGTACTGACCCACCCTTGTTCCAGGTGCACCCTTTTCATGGGTGACAGCAGATGCTAATCTTGATCCAATAAGCCAACGAGGATTGTGTATTTTCCCCGTAACGTCCTGGGTCCTAAGTTCATGATGCACTTGAATAATGTGCCTTCGTGCCACAGGGGAGGCCGGTGGGGAGACTGGTGTTAGAGGAGGCTTTTCAAATTATACCAAGAGGCAATTGTCTGCAGCTGGTAGACAGCCTCAAGCTTAGCTCCGCTACTTTTCTCAGCTATATTCTTTCCCCGTCTCCCACCGGGAAGACCCCACTCTCCTCTCTGCCTACTTTTCAGCCTTCAGGCTCAGCTCCTCCCCATCCACCCTGCAGGCTTGTTACATCACACATGCCAGGATTCTCGCTCAGATGTGTGGCTTCTTGCCAGCATGTATATTATTTTGGGGACAGTCAAGTGAGTGCCACTGTCTTATATAATCTGAAGCAGGAACTCGAGTATATACGGTATTTGGTAGAGAATAAAAATTAATTTGCCCAAAGGATGAAAACAAGCCTGAGGAAATGCTACAAAGCAGTAAAAGTAATAAATACTATTTATAGTCAAATGAAATTATAGTTTGCAGCTGCAGCTATAAATGCTGGAGTTTGATGTTATTAAGGAAGGCAAAGCCAGGTTCCATCTCTGGGCTGTCTTTGCGATTCTTGAGGCTGAAGGAAGAGTGCTGCAGTGTCTCCACGTGAAGGGAACTAGGCAAGGCTTTCCCCTGTGCGTGGGGATGGTAGTAATAATAATTCAGGTATTGCCACAAGGTCTGATACCCAGCTAATTGTGGTCTGTAGAATCTTCCTGGAGTTGAACCAAGGAAGAGACAGAAAAGATCTCAGTGTTTTGCTTTTTTATGAGGGCTTTCCAGAAAGTATCCTGCCATGTAATATGAAAAATATTTGGACACTTTCTGGACCACCCTCCTATTTTGTATTCCACCCAGAAACAAAGAAGCATTATTAAGATAGAATTTGTAGCAGTTAGCTTGGTTTTAGCAACTCTGACTTTCAGAACCGTGACTGAATAAGCCTCTTCAGGTAAACCCAGATGCCGGGTCTACCTACTGGCTCTCAACTAAAAACATCATGAGATAGCAGGAGAACGTCTAAACCTGCACTCTTGAAGGGGGGCTAGATGCAGGGAAAGGGGCTGCAAAGGCTCGGCTGGATAGTGATTCCCGACTCCAGGATTTCCCCCCTAAGAAGCTGGTTAAATGCACACACACACTCACACACACACCATCAACAATAACAACAACAGTGACAAACTCTCAACTTTTATAGCAAAAAATGAATAGTTTGACCTTGTGGGACTTTTCTTTCCCCAAGAACAATGGAGATCCTTCTATGCGTGAAACCAGGGTGACCCATCCACGCCACCCCTGTGAAAATACCTGTCTTTTCTCTCATGCCCTTGCCCCCGAAGGCTGGGACGCTCCCTGTGCAGTTGCGCTATTGTTCAGAGTACATCCTCTAACACTGTGTTTTGCAGTCATTTAATTTCTTTGGAAGATGTTGCCTTGTTCTAACGTGCCCTGCAGGTTGCTAGCTGCCTGCTGGAAGGGGCTGGCAAGGCTGCTGCTGTCCTCTGCCTTTCTAGCAGGACGCATTTGCATCTGTCTTGTCTTTGGCAGTTATATTCTTGCTGGGGGCTGTTTCAATGGGAGGAGAATTTATTAAATCAACTTTATTGAAGTGTAATTTATACCAACAAAATGCACAGATCATCAGTGTACACTTTGATGAGCTTTGACAAACGTATGCATCTGCCTAACTGCCATCCCACTCTGGAACATTTTTATCTCTGAAAGTCACTTGTGCTCCCTCAGATTTAATCCCTACCCCTCAGGCAACCACAGATCCAATTTCTATCACCATCGATAAGTTGTGCTGATTACAGAATTTCATATAAATGCAATTAATGGCATGCATTCTTTTATTTCTGACTTCTTTTGCTCAGCACGTCTGTGAGAATGATCTATGGTGTGTGTACTGCCAGCTCTTTTATTGCTGTTGCTGTTTATGGTTGAGTGTATTCCATTGGATGAACATATCACACTCTGTCATTCATCTGTTAATGGACATTGAGAAGTTTCTAGTTTGGGGCTGCTCTAAATAAAGCTTCTATGAACATTTGTCTTTAAGGTTTTTGTTGACGTATGTTTTTATTTTGGGGGGGGCAAATTGAGTAGTATTGTCGGGTCATAGGATAAGTATAGGCTTGACATTATAAGAAACTTCCCAACAGTTTGCAAATTGTTCGTACTATTTTACATTCCAACTAGCAGTATAAAAAGAATTCTAGGCAGTGCCTGTGGCTCAGTGAGTAGGGCACTGGCCCCATTTACCCCAAACTACAATAAAAAAATAGCCAGGCATAGTGGTGGGCACCTGTCATCCCAGCTACTCGAGAGGCTGAGGCAAGAGAATGGCCTAAGCCCAGGAGTTGGAGGTTGCTGTGAGCTGTGATGCCACAGTACTCTACAGAGGGTGATAAAGTAAGACTGTCCCCCCCCCAAAAAAAAAATAGCACTCTAGTTGCTCCTCATCTTCAGCATCACTTTGTGTTGGCAGTCTTTTTAAACTTCAGCTCTCCTAGTGGGTGGGTATTTGTATAGCATTGTGATGGTCAGCTGTTTTTCCATGATAACCAATGATACTGATCATCTTCTCATGACAGACTGGTCATTTGTGTGTGTGGGTTTATGTGTTTTCAATATTTTGTCCATTTTTAGTTGTGGTATTTCTCTTCTTATTATTGAGTGGTGGGAGTTCTTTATATATTTTGGTTACATATCTTTTTTTGTAAATAAGTATTACAAATACTTTTTCCTAACCTGTCATTTGACTTTTGATCTCTTAACAGTGTCTTTTTAAAAAGTAGAGATTTTAATTTCAATAATGCAAAACTTTTTATTCTCTATGATTAGTGCTTTTCCTGTTTGGTCAAAAGAATTTTTGTCTATTCCAAGGTGATAAAGATTTTCTCTCATTTTCCGCTAGAAGTTTTGGTTTTAGCTTTTACATTTAAATATATGATCCATTTTAAGTTACTTTTTGTTTAAATTTTATATATATATATATATACATATATATATACATATATATATAAATTATATATTTATATAGTTTAAATAGTATATATATGTGTGTGTATATATATATATATACACTATGGGTTTTATAGCACACATTGGAGAAATAATGTTGGATATCCTGTGATAAGTTAGACACATATTTTAAAGCTTAGAGAAACTACTTAAAGAGTTAATAAGAATAAGCCAAGAGGAGCTAAAACAAAATGCTAAAATACTCAATCCAAAAGTAGGCAGAAACACAGGACAGAAAAAAAAAAAAAAAGAGGATCACTTTAAACCCATACCATATCAATAACTGTATTAAATGTAAGTGATCTAAATGCCCCAGGTAAAAGGCAGATATTGTCAGAGTGGGTAAAAATGTAAAACTCAAACTATGTGTTGAAGCTGCCCCCTGCTTCAACTATATGCTGTCTATAAGAAATTTAGTTTAAATATAAAGACAGATAAGTTAAATGTAAGGTTTGATAAATATATGCATGCAAATACTAGTCATAAGAAAGCTGAAGTGATCATATTACATAGACTAATGATGAAAGGGTTAACTCATTAGGAAGCCATGTCAATCTTAAATGTATATATAACAGAAGTTTAAAATATATTGAGCAGGGCGGCGCCTGTGGCTCAGTGAGTAGGGCACCAGCCCCATGTACTAAAGGTGGCAGGTTTGAACCCAGCCCCGGCCAAACTGCAACAAAAAAATAGCCGGGCTTGTGGCAGGTGCCTGTGGTCCCAGCTACTAGGGAAGCTGAGGCAAGAGAATCACCTAAGCCCAGGAGCTGGAGGTTGCTGTGAGCTGTGATGCCATGGCATTCTACCGAGGGTGACAGAGACTCTGTCTCTAAAAAAAATAAAATAAAATATAAAATATATTGAGCAAAAACTGATAGAATTAGAACCACAACTATAGTTGGAGATTTTAAAACTGCTTTCTCAAAAATTTACAGAACAAGTTGACCAAAACTGAACTTAGTTATTAATAGGGGATTTGAATAACACTGTCAACCACCTGGCTCAGCTGACAACAATAGTATAACACACATTCTTCTCCAGTACACCAGGAACATTTCCAAGATAGACTATGGAATAAAATACATTTTAATTAAGTCTGGCAATAAAATAAATCTTAATAAGTTTAAAAGCATTGAACTTGTAAAGCATGTTCTCTGACTGATTAACATTCCACGTTGTATAACAAATCATCACATTGTAGCCCATCAATGTATACAGTTATGATTTTAATTAAAAAATAAAAAGCTATAGGGAAATCAGTGGCGCAGATGATGGGAATAAATATGCCACCAAAAAAAAGTATGTTCTCTGATCATAATAGAATAAACTTAGAAATTACTAACAAAAATATACCAGGAAAATTTTCAAATATTTGCAAACTCAAAAATACACATCTACATGAACAATGAGTTGCAGAACAAATCATAAGGGACATTAGAAAATAGAGGTAAAAGTCCAACATGTATGGTATGAAGCAAAGCAACACTTGGGAAATTTGTAGTTGTAAAATTTATATTTGAAAAGGAGAAACATATAAAAATCAATGATTTTTTTCTCCTGAAGATAGATGACCGAGAGCCAAAACTGAGTGGAAGAGAAATAATAATAAAGGTAAAGCATTATCTTGTCAGAAAGGTTTTAAATAATTTTTTTTTTTTTTTTGAGACAGAGTCTCACTATGTCGTTGGTAGAGTACCGTGGTGTCACAGCTCACAGTAACCTCCAACTCCTGGGTTTACGTGATTCTCTTGCCTCAGCCTCCTAAGTAGCTGGGACTACAGGCACCTGCCACACACCTGGCTATTTTTTGTTGTAGTTGTCATTGTTGTTCAGCTGGCTTGGGCTGGGTTTGAATCTGCCACCCTCGGTGTATGTGGCTGGCACTGTAACCACTGTGCTATGGGAGCTGAGCCAAGAACTTTTAAATACCTAATCCATCAGGCTTTGCACATAGTAGGTGTCTTACGAATAGTTTTTAATTGGATTAAAGACTTTCATTTTCTAATGTAGGGATAAAAAGCCAGTGTGGCATAGTAGAAAGAACATAAGTTAAAGAACATGGTCAGTCTAGAAGAGTTTACATATCAGCTCTCATTTAATAAGAGTGTGGTCTTGGACAAGCCATTTAACTTCTCTGAGCCACAAAAGGACCCACATGTGTTGAGTCCTCACTGGGGGCTGCATACCTTCCATGTATTAACTCATTTAATTCTTACCACAGCTTCATGATGTAAATAGAAGAAATAGAAATTTACTATTAGTAAATAGTAATAGTAATAGTAATTTACTATTTCTTTTTTAATGGAAATAGTATCTCAGATGCTTTAGAGACTTTTCTAAGATCACGGGCTGGGAAATGGCAGCACTGAGACTCAAACTGATTTGACAGTGGTGGTCTCACATACTGTCCTAGACCATCCAGAGAACAGCAGTTTCTTCCTCTGTAAAAATAAAGGTAGGGATTGAAGATTGACTGAGTGAGAACAGCAGGAATGGAGATGAAGCTGTACACAGGGCCTGGGGGCGGGAGGGGGCGTGCCTCCAAGTGCCAGTCAACAGAGCAGTTCAGGACATGTTTCAGCACTAGGCCTGCAAGGGGAGTGGTCAGGGCCGTGGTCCACTGGTATCATCTGCTTTGCTATCTTGCCCACAAGGTCCGGGCAGGTCATGTGAGTGAGAGAGGTGTTAGAAAGGTGGGTGCAAGGCAGACAGAGCATGAGCCTTCTAAAGCATCAGCAGCCCCTTGATTCAAACTCCCTGAGGCTGCACCAGCATCAACAGGCCTTGTGAGAGATACCAGTAAACTGGCTTTTAAGGAAAAGTTATGAATTCGTAGGTTTTGACATTCATTTAAATGTTTTAAGAAAACACTGTGGGGGCTGAATAAAACATATCTGTGGGCCGGCTTCAGCCCACACTGGGAAGTCTATAGTCTTGGATCTATATCCAGCGTGTGTTCTGAGGGTATCCCAATCACCAGAATGAAAATGCTTTTATCTGTCAAGTCCCTGTGAGTCATGGTTGTGAAGTATCGTCTGGAGAGCAGTATGTTGCCAGTAGTATTTACGCTGAAATGGAAAAGAACTGTTCTTCTTTCTTTTCTCTTCAGAGACTCCAAAGCAGAAGGCAATGTGGTTAATCGTATACGTGGTTATTAAGAAAAAAAAGAAAAGACCTTGTGGAGCTCTCTGGGAGAGAGTTCTTTGGGTGCAGACATGCTTGCCAAGTGAGCAAGGAAAGGTGATAGCCTGCTTATCCTCTCGGCCACCAGGGACACCTGGGAAGATGATTACTAGCTGAAGGCTCAGGGTGATGTCCCAAACACACAGCGCCTGATGTTACAGAGAAATATTGTTGCTGTGAATTATATCTGACTAATTGCCACACATTCAAAGTAGAAGGGAAGAAAGGTATTTTTCCTCTCCTTAAAAGTGAGAAATCAGAGTATAATCTTTAAGCCCTCCAGCCGCTGGACACCCTCCCTTTAGGCTGTTGGGACCCCAGAGGAACCTTACAATTGAGTTCTCAGCTGTAATGATGGAAAGTCACACCCCCCTCTCTTCCCTCCTCCTGTACCTCTCATTTATGATGCACCTGCTGCCTTTGCTCAGGTTGGGTTTTCCCCGAGAACAGACTCCACTCTCTCAGCTGTCAAAAATCACACCTCACAGAATAGCTCAGTCTTAACAGACCAGATGGACATGCTTTGTATCTTTTGGGGGGTAGTTTTAAATTTCTGAACATGCCCCACAAGCTGTGCTCTTCTCTTTACGCTGAGCCATTGCCCAGAAATTTCTCTGGGACCTATTGTCACTGTCAGCCCAGGAGAGGGTGGGTGTTCATTCTGTCAGCCAATTCTGGTTAGCAAATTCACCCATCCCTGGCCCCCCCACCTTTCCCCTCCCTCCCCAAAACATGTTTATTTGCTCATCCAGGGTGTGGGATGTGTACACGCCCTTCGTAATTACAGCCTCTCTCCTACTGTCCTCGAAAATGATAGTTTCCTCATTCCCATCTTCCTCCCAAACACAGAGCAACAGTCCTCTATTCAGCTTCCAAAATAGCAGTGCTTATTTTTTTAAGACTAGTCCTCCCCCTTGTCCTCTCCAGCCCGGTATTTCTCTCTTTTCTCCTCCCAGCTCCTCTTTTCAAATGCACTCTATGGATCCCTTCTTGAGTTTTTCTTCCAAATGTCCTTTGTCTGTACTTCTTCTCAGAAGAGGAGCTGCTATCTCCTCCTGCAATTCCTTCTTCTAAAATGGCTTGTGTCCTTTCCAGTCTTCCCCTTAACTAGTCGTCAATGTAGGTGCTTGGTCAACCTCTGGAGATAGCTCCTAGTAACAACCTGAACTTCACCCAGTCGCTACCATGTGCTAGTGCTCTGGAGCTGTATCTCATTTCATTTCTACAACCTCGTGAAATAAATATTATTTACTATCACCGTTGTACAACAGGGAGAAACAGTAGAAAATGGCAGAGCCATGAGTTGAATCCAAATCCAGGTGATGCTGATTCCAAAGCCCATGTTCAGGGCTGCTGCCCAAGCCATGTTCCCAGTTTCTACGCACATTAGTTTCTTGTGACTGCCATAACAAATTTTCACCAACTAGAAGGCTTCAAACAACAGAAACACAATCTCTCACTGTTCTGGAGGACACGAGTCCAAATGGAGAGCCTGGTCCTGAGAGAGGACCCCTTCCATGCTCCCCCTCCATCTAGTGCCTGCTGGCCATCCTTGGGGTTCACTGGATGGTCCACTCCTTGCCCCAGGCTCTACCTCTGTCTTCAGGTCACCCTCTTCTCTGCTGTTTTTATCCCCTTTTCTTCTAAGGATACTTGTCATTGGATTTAAGGCTTACCCTAACATGAGATGACCTTGTCTCCAAAGCCTTAACTTCAATACACCCAAGAGAACCTTTTCTCAAATAAGGTGACATTTATCAGATTCATGCAGACATATCCCTGAAAGGAAGGGGCACCAGCATGGATGTGTGGTCACCCACTTATCCCTGATCCAGCCTGCAGGGCACTGGTGCCAAGTGCAGGGTCATTTGATCACTTCACCACAACAACATCCAAGGAGATGCTCTGTAATTCCGGAATGTTATGAGGATAACAGAATCATTGAAAATAAAATTCACGTTATAGAGTAGTCCACACACACACACACACACACACACACACACACACACACACACACACACATACTAGCAGAAGTAGGTAGGTAGCAGGTGTTAAATGCCATGCAGTTTTAGTTCATCCTGTTGGCAATTTCTACCAGTTTTTCTCACAAGAGTTGATAAAACCCCCAGTCTGAAGTGTGGGAGTTCAGTCCCTATTGCAGGCTGGATCCCTCCCTTCCTCCACCTTCCAGCTCCAGGTCTCCTACCCTTTCTGCCCAGTTATATACTCAACCAGGGTTGGCCCCTTTCTGCCACCAAATTTGACATGTTCACTGCAGAACTGAGTTTCAGCTTGAGTCTTTCTTCTTGACAACACCTGACTCAGGGACTACTGGCATAGCTCACTTTATTGGACTTCACTTTATTGGGCTTTGCAGATATCATGGATTTTTTTTTTTTGTTGTTGTTGTTGCTTATTCATTTTTGCAAGTTGAAGTTTTTTGGCAACTATGGCCTGAGACAGTCTATCAGCAGCATCTTTCAACAGCATGCATTCACTTCATGGTCTCTCGGTCACACTTTGGTACCTGTCACAATATTTCAAACTTTCTAATTATTAAATCTTTTGTGGTGATTTATGATCAGTCATCTTTGACGTTACTATTATAATTGTCTTATGGTGCCACAAACCATCCACATGTGATATAGTCAACCTAATAAATATTGTGTGTGCTCTGATTATCCATCAACTGGCGTTTCCTCCATCTCTGTCCCTCTGCTCAGGTCTCCCTATTCCTTGAGGTGGAACAATATTGAAATTACACCAGTTAACCCTACGGTGGCTAAGTGCTCAAATGAAAGCAAGAATTTCACATCTCTCACTTAAAGTCAAAAGCTAAAGGTGATTAAACATAGTGAGGAGGGGACATTAAAAGCTAAGAAAGACCAAGTCTAGGTCTCTTGCACCAGTTAGCCAAGTTGTGAATGCAAAGGAAAAGTTCTTGAAGGAAATTAAAAGTGCTACTCCAGAGGACACATGAATTATAAGGAAAGAAAACAGCCTTATTACTGCTATGCTGAAAGTTTGATGGTTTAGATAGAAGGTCAAACTAGCCACAACATTTCCTTAAGGCAAAGCCTAATCCAGAGCAGGGCCCTAACTCTCTTCAATTCTATGAAGGCTAAAAGGTGAGGAAGCTACAGAGGATAATGTAGAAGCTGCCAGAGGTGGTCGTGAGGTTTAAGGAAAGAAGCTGTCCCCATGGCATAAAAATGCAAGATGAAGCAGCAGCAAGTTACCCAGAAGATCTAGCCAAGGTCATGGATGAAGGCGGCTACACTAGATGACAGACTTTCACAACATCCTTCTATTGGAAAAAGGTGGCATCTAGGACTCTCATAGCTAGAAAGGAGAAGTCAATGCCTGGCTTCAAAGCTCCAAGGGACAGGTTGGCTCTTTTGTTAGGGGCTAATGCAGCTGGTGACTTTAAGTTTAAGTCAATACTCATTCACAATCCTGAAGCTCCTAGGGCCCTTAAGAATTATGCTAAATTTACTCTGCCTGTGCTTTATAAATGGAACTACAAAGATTGGATGACAGCATATCTGTTTGTAGAATGGTTTACTGATTTTTTTTATCTCATTGTTGAGACCTTCTGTTCCAAGAAAGAAGATTCCATTCAAAATATGACTGCTCATTGAGCATGTACCTAGTCACTCAAGAGCTCTGGTGAAGATGTGCAAGGAGAGGAATGTTGTTCTCACGCCTCCTAACACAACATCCATTCTGCAGCCCATGGGTCAAGGAGTAATTTTGACTTTTGAGTCTTATTATTAAGAAATACATTATGTAAGGCTATCACTGCCTTAGACAGTGGTTTTTCTGATGAATCTGGGCAAAGTAAATGGGAAGCCTTCTGGAAAAGATTCATCATTCTAGATACCACTAAGAATGTTCACGATTCATTGGGGGGGGAGTCAAAAATATCAAGGTTAACAGGAGTTTGGAAGAAGTTGATTCCAACCCTTGACTTTGAGGGATTCAAGACTTCTGTGGAAGAAAGAAATATAGATATAGATGTGGTGGAAATAGCAAGAGAACTAGAATGAGAGGGTGGAGCCTGAAGATGTGACTGAATTGCTGCAATCTCATGACAGAACTTGATGGATGAGGAGATGCTTCTTATGGATAGTAGGGCGCTGGTGGCGGGTTCAAGACCAGCCCCGGCCAAAAAAAAGAAAATGGCTTCTTGAGATGGAGTCCACTCCTGCTGAAGATGTTGTGAACGTTGTGTAAACGATAACAAAGGATTAAAAACATATTACATTACATTAACATAGTTGATAAAGCAGCGACGGGGTTTGAGAGGATGGGCTCCCAATTTTGAGAGACGTTCTACTATGGATAAAATGCTATCAAACAGCGTCACATGCTACAGAGAAATCTTTTGTGAAGGGATGAGTCCACTGACGCAGCAAACCTTATTGTTGTCTTATTCTGAGAAATAGCCACAACCACCTCGTCTTCAGAAATCATGAGTGTGATCAGTCAGCAGCCATCAACATTGTGGCTAAGGCCTTCCATCAGTAAAATGATTATAATTTGCCAAAGGCTCAGGAGATCATAGCATCTTTTAGCAATAAAGTATTTAAAAATTAAGGTACATACATTTTTAAAAACATAATGTCATTGCACACTTAATAGACCATAGTGTAGTGTAAACATAACTTTTATATGCACCGGGAAACCAAAAGTGCTGCGTGCTGTGCTTTATTGCAATATTCTCTTTATTGCAGTTGTCCGGAGCCCAGCCTGCGATATCTCTGAGTGTGCCTGTATTTTTCCTGCCACTGTCACTGCAGCTCTGATGACTAATTCCCAACTCCCTGCTGTGGCAGTAACAGCCAGAGCATACCCCACGTGTCCCTGCTGCCTAATGCCCTCTGCCCGTGCAGAGGAGGGCTGTGGCCCATGGGTAGAATGGGGGTGTTGTAGGAATAAATCCCTCCTCCTCTGCACGCTCTGGCTGGATTGTCTCTTGCAGTTTAATTATAGCTGGAGTCAGTGCCTGGTAGATCAGTACCAAGTCAGAACTCGGGGAAATGTCTGTTCAGCCTGGGAGCAGAACAGGCAGTTCAGTGGCCTGGGCTGCACTGTGAAGTTCTTCCCTAAAAGCTGTCATAGCAGGGCTCTTTGGGAGCACCTGCTGAGGTCTGCAGAGTTATTTCTAACAGACCCCACATTGGCACCGGGGAGGGGTCTCTCTGGAGCTCAAGGGGCCGTTAAGGCACCTGCTGAACTCTATAGGAGTCTCGGGGTTGCAGGGCTAGACTGTGCACCCAAGAAGGAGGGAAGGACCTGGGACTCACATCCAAGGTGACCTGACTACTCCTGTGCCAGTGGGTGAACAGTCCCCCAAGAGCCACCCCATCTGTTCTCTAGAGGGACCCTGCTCATGTGCTCTGTAGGGCCCTGTCGTGACTCGCTGGTGCTTTGTAGTTGCTTCCTAAATATTTTAATATCACCCCAGAGAAACCAGAAAAATAGGAGCCAGTGAAACTTCGAGTTCCCTGGGTGGGAGGGGACCAGGGGACCTGCCTACCCTGGGGCTCCAGCCAGGAGCAGTGGGAGGGGCGGTGAGCTGCTGGTGCTTCTGAGTGTGTGTGCCATTTGTTGCAGCTGCTATTAAAATACAGCATTCTTGCTGGGGAGTGTGAGGGGCTGAGCCCTTGGCCCAGGCAAAGGCGACCTGCAGGGGCAAGGGCAGACACCCTGCTGCTGAGGGGTCCGGATGTCAGGGGACTCAGGTCCCTCAGCCCTGCTTGCCCCAGGAGGGATGTGTTCCAGATGGTGAGTCCAGCAGACTCTCTCTTTGTGTCCCTGCTCTCTTTGGTATGTGGACCCTGCAGAGGAGGCCAGGTGTCATATTTAGGCCCACTTTCTCACAGAGAGGAGAATTCTCTGAGAGTCACAGGGACTGAAGCGGTAGCTCCTTGGAATGTTCCTCTCTGGAGCAGAACATCCTATGGAGGAGAGGGGGGCTTCCTGTTTCTGCCCAAGCCTTTGGTTTCCACAGTCAACACCCTTTTCCCAGGGCTGGGCTTCATTAGGATTTTACTTCTTGCCAGCCAGGGCCAGGCACGAGCTCAGAGGCCACAAGATGGATGAGATACCATCCATGGCCACCGCAGCCTGGTTGTGGGTCTGACCCTATGTGGTCCAGGATCCCTTCTACTCCATTTATCTCCCACACGAAGGATCCCCCTTCCTCTGTCTCATGCTCCCCTGCACACTACACAGGCCTCCCTTCCCCACTCATGGAAGAGCCCCTCTCCAAAACGTGCCGTAGATTTTTTTTTTCCTTTTTAATGGTTAAGCTTTCTCTGAAGTGCAATAAATTATCCCTTTCTATCTTACATTTTCTGTCTAACTTAGATGCTGAATTCCTTCTAATTACCTTTCCCGAGTTCCCTGGATCTCAGTTTTCTAATCTATAAAACTGAAGGAATTAGGCTAGATAAATTTTGGATCTAGACTTCTTATCACTTTTTTTTTTAACTTTATTAACAGCTGCTATCCCACAAAGCACCCTCATGCAAGTTCTAATTAAAAGCCTCTTCCTCTAGGACAATGGAATCCATCCCAGGGCCCAGTGGCTTGGTGAGCAGAGCAAGGGCTAGATTTCAGCCTCTCCTTACACCATTGGCCTGGCCCCCTTGTGCAGTGAATAACCTGTGCAACTGTACACATCATCCTTGTTTCCCAGGTACAGTGGGATATACACTTGCAAAGAAAAAGTAAACAATAGTCATAGTTTTAGTGCAGAACAGTGGTTCCCAAGCAGGGGTTATTTTGGCTCCTTCTCCTCGTAGACATTTGGCAAATCTGGAGACTATTTTGGTTGTCAAAACAAGGGGATGAGGTGGGAGGGCGGCAGTAGTGTTATTGTTATCTCGTGGGTGGAGACTCCTGCTAAAATTCCTACAAGGCCCAGGACAGTCCTTGCAACCGAGAATTATCAGCCCTAAATATTAATAGTGCTGTGGTTAGGAAACCCTGGATCGGAATTGTAGCCACCCTTGCATGAACAAAAATAAGTACAGATGCAGAAAGTAGCAGGAAAAGTTTAAACTGGGAGCAACTTTAACAGGTATTTCAGAATAATGCTTTTGAACCTGTGTCTTTCTGTGCCTCTTTGAACTACGTATCTACTCACCGCAGTCCTTGGCAAGAAGCCTGAATTCTCATTTGGGAGAACCAAGGAAAAGCCTGAAGCTTATGGTCTCCAAGGGTGGTTCCTTCAGTTCTTGCTTGGTTGTACCTTTCCAAGCTTGGAGAAAACCCTGCTAAATTGCAGGTTCAAATTACAAAGAAAATCTTAAATTAATACTTAGATTTTCATGCTGTGAACTCAACTGTAAATTAATCTACAATTCAGCCTACAATTTGAATATTCACACTACACAAAAGCCCTAGGTAAAATGTTACTTTAAATCTTTAGTGAATCTTTAGCTTCAAACAGCAATTGAAAGGTTATAGGCCTTCAAAAGATACTGAAGAATGGTTGTATTTGGTGTTTTATTATTGAATGTGCATGTTTGGGTAAACAGAAATGTGGATGAAAGAGAAATTTCAATTGTAAAAAAATTCAACAGGGTGGTGCCTGTGGCTCAAAGGAGTAGGGCACCGGCCCCATATGCTGGAGGTGGTGGGTTCAAACCCAGCCCCGGCCCAAAAAAAAAAAAAAAAAAAAAAAAAAGGAAGCCAGGTTGACTGTTCATGTGTTTCATCCTTACTGGTCTTGACTTGAAAGAGATTTAAAGAGCTGGGGGAGGTGGCTCAGGCCTGCTATCCTTGCACTCTGGGAAGCTGAGGCAGGAGAATCGCTTGAGCTTGGGAGTTTAAGACAAGTCTGGGCAACATAGTGAGAACCCTTCTCTGCAAATAGTAAAAAACTCTACAAATATTAATAATAAAAAAAATTAGCCAGCCATTGTGGCACATGGCTATAGTCCTAGCTACTCAGGAGGCTAATGTAGGATTGCTAGAACCCAGGAGTTCAAGGCTGCAGCAAGTTATGACATCACTGCCCTCCAGACTGGGTGACAGAGCAGACCTTGTCCCTAAAGGAAAAAACAAACAAACAAACAAACAACAACAAAAAAAGATAAGGTGTAGAAGGGCGTATGGCATGGTCCCAATCATAAGGTATTTGCTGTCCAGAAAAGGACATGGAATTTTCTTTGGTGTTGCTGTAACTTTTTACTAACCTAACCTATAATTTACATGCATAAAAGTATACATACCCTAAGCATACAGCCTTCATAACTTTCAGACTGAAAACACCCTTGAAACCAGTTCCATAATCAAGAAACATAACATTACCAGCTTCTTTGAATTCTCCCTCAGACTCCCTTGAAATCTGTATCCTCCTCTGAGGATCACCATTATGCTTACACCAACTAGCACAGATTACTTTTCTCTGTTTTGTTCATATGAAAATGGAGTCACACACTGATAATATTTTCTGCCTGGGTTTTCTTGCTCAACCTGTGTTTGAGAGGTTCATCCATTTTGTTGTATACAGTCGTCATTCCTATGTGCTCATTTTTGGTATGGCGTTGCAATCTCTAGTTGACAGGCATTTGGACTGTTTCCAGTTTGGGGTTATTGTGAATAAACTATGAACAGACTTGTGCATGGAAATTTGCAGGTGAATGTTTTCTTCTCTCTTAGATAAACACCGTGAGTTGAATTGCTGAGACGTAAGGTACGTGGATGGCGCAAACTGTTTATGAGAGTAGTTATACCAATTTGTGTTCCCATGATCAGTGTGTGAGAGTTTGCTTCTCCACTAGGGAGATGAGATTTTAAGCAGCAGCAAAAAAGACAAGCAAATGTAAAGTGTGTATTGCTGCCCAGCGACGGTGGGAACCGTGCTAGTCAGCAAGGACAGATGTGAGGGTGAGAGCATGAGAGAAGTTCTTTCTAGAGAGAGGATAGGATGGACAGGCTGAGGGGCTCCTGTAAGACAGCCTTGGGTTCAAGTACAGGTTCCATTCTGACCAGTGTCAGGACCTTGGGAAAGTCACTGGGTCAGTCTGCGCCGCCTCTGCAAAGTGAGGACAATAATGATGCTGAAATGACATGCTGCAGGGAGGACACTCCAGAGGCCAGCAGGTAACAACTCAGCACTTTATTACTATTGTAAGTGTTAGACAGGAAGTAGGCTTTGACAGACAGGGGGGATTGGCCTGGGGGTGTGTGGAAGAGCTCTTTGGAGAGGAGAGAACAGGGAAGGGCAGAGTGGAGGGTGAGCTCGTTGTCTTCACAAGGCAGTGAGAGATGTGGCCTGCCCTGCACCCCATTGTATTTGTGCTGCAATAACATGAGTGGGAAGAGACGGGCCAGCCTGAGGTCAAGCCCCAAAGAATAGACTTGACATGGTAAGTAAAAGGGAGCCATTGAGGACTTCATGGCAAGTGACTTCAGGAAAGTGTTGGGCTGTGGTCAGAAGGACGGTAAGGAAGTGACAACTCCAGTCATGTAAGCCAGCCAGCTGGTAGGATCAGCAACTAGGCAGGGGTCTGGGGGGCCTGGGATCCTGTGATGACTTGTGGGACCAGAGAAGAAGCTGATGTCCAGGTGGTGACTCAGGGCAAACTGCCACAGAGTCAGGTGGGTGCGTGGCTTACAGGGAAGGAGGGGTTAGAATGTTCCCAGAGTTCGGACCGTGGGTACTGGTACTTGGGGGTAGCATAGCCAGGGGAGGGGGCTGTTCTGAGGGTCCAGGATGTGAATCTAGCCTGGAAAGTCTGAGTCTCAGGTCTTTCTTCAGACATAGGGCTAATGGTGGCCTCTGCCTGCAGAGAATTGGAGACACATACAGCTTTAATTCAAGAACCACTTTTCAGGCCTTGACTGTGTTTTTGGAATAATTGCACCAGCTGAGGGTGAGGCGAAAGGTGTGATTTGGCAGGAAAAAAACTAGGGGAAAGGAATGGATTTATAAATTATAGGCTCCTGCACATTGAGTATAAAATATTCAGTATCTTCACCAGGTACTTGATATTTAATTTCCCCAGCAATTCCCCCAAGGAGTCCAACAAGCTCCTGTAGATCTTAAGATAACCTCAGGAATCAGGATGTTTTTCTCAGAAGCTCTGAACAAACCTGGAATAGCCACAAAGTACAAAAGAAATTCAGAGAAGGGCAGACATTGGGGTCACTGACAGTGGAGAAAGAGGTGAGGCTAGAGCCTAGCGTGGGTAGCAGTGAGCAGTCACAGACGGCGTCTGAGGCAGCCCAGCCGTGGGCCACTCAGGGGACCTTCCCCAGTTTGTGTTTCCTGGGAGGGCGGCCGGGGGAGGGGGGGAGGAATGGCCTTGGTTGTGGGGTGCTTCCCTCTCATGAGGGAACAAGAATGGCACAAAATGTCATTAGTCAGAGTTGAGGACCTTTTCACAGAATATGTATTTTAGTGGGTATTCCTGCTTCAAATATATAGTGATGCTGGCCACGAAAACCCCCCTCTCAGCTCTTTGGCTTTGAGGGACATGGCTGGTGATAGTCCCAGCTGACGTCCATGCCTCCCGTTATGTTCCCCATGCACTGCTCCTGGTCAGTGACTGAGCTTGGTAGAAATTCTGAGGAAGCCCATTTCTGGGAGACACAAGGATCTTCTGACAGGGGACTTGGACTTGAAGACTCCCCTTTGGCTTTGCCAGTGTCTTGGAATGACTCTGCAGTTTAAGGCTCTTGCCAGCCTCTGTCCTTCCTGGCCTCCTCCCCTTCTGGCCTCCTTCTCTTCTGGCCTCCTCCCCCTTCTGGCCTCCACCCTTTCTGGCCTCCTCCCCTTCTGGCCTCCACCCTTCCTGGCCTCCCCTCCTGTCCTGGCATCCTGCACATGAACTTGACCTGATCCCACAGTTCACCCAGCCTCCTCCAGCTTCCCTGGCCCTCTCTTTCCCCCCAAAATCTCTTACACATCTATCCTTTCTTGATATCTCCTTCTCAAAAGACCTGAACTAACACAATAGTGAGCACTCTGAAAGTATCTTTGCTCGCGTTTGATGTCGCGTGAGGTTCTTCACGTGGGAAGTCAGGAGCTTGGGCTTGGATCTGAGGGCTCCTGCCAGCTGTGTGGTCTTGATGCAATGGTTCACCTTGCTCTCTTGCTAAACCTCAGTTCCTTTATCAGAAAAATGGGGATTAGAAGTTACCTATTGTATGGAGTCATTGTCAAGATGAAGAAAATAGTGAATTCAAGATCTCAGTGCACATGACAGTGGCTGCTATGTACTGAGAGTTTCTCCCGTGCTTTATTTCACTCACTTCACCTTCTCAACTTCTGTATGAGATGTGTACTGTGATGCCAGAGGCACAGCCAGAGTCTGGGCCCAGGATTCCACCCTGCATACTATTTCTCCAAATACTACGCACCTGGGATTCCTGTGATCCTGTCATTACATCCTGGGGTCCCACCATTAAATCTAGAGTATTTTTTCCATTTTTTACTCCTGTGACCTTCCTAAGGGTCCTCAACTGAAGACAGGCTTGTGATTTCATGCGGGTAGAATGAGGAAGAGTGTGGAAAACACCTGTGCTGGGGCTTAGGTGCTCAACTGACTTTTAGCTATTGTTACAATTCAATTATCCCTGCAGATTCCTCTTCCTTTGCACACTTCTGTGCACAGTAAAGGAGTCATGGGTTGTGTGTGCCCAGCTTTCAGACGTGATGTTTCCCCGGGGGTGGGGTTGGGGAGGCACGTTGAAATAGACCAAAAAGGAGCTGAGCTTTAACCGTCCTTCTAATCACGGCAGCGCACAAGGCATCAGCGCATTTCACCCTACCCTTCGCGAGGCTGAATCCCTTTACGGGACCTTTGCTGTGTTCTCACTTGTTCATCTCTAGCTCAATCAGCTGCCAACACAGGGCCATAAAAAGTAAGTGCCCCTCCAAACAGCTGAAGGGCTTTAAAGACAGGTGGTGATGGATCAGCGGGCTCATCAGCCGCTGGGCGTGGACTGTATAAAAGGCTGCGTCCACCGGTCGCCATCATCAACCTATAACCTGGCAAAGATGGGGTTGACTCTGCGGATAGAGGTTGTTGGGGAGCCCAGGTGAGTGCATGCCTGCCTAGTCTTCACACGTTGACTATAGCACGCATGAGTACATCTCATTTATTCCTAAACAGGGAGAAAATAGGAAATGTGTGGTGCCTAATTTTTTTTCTCTAAGCTTCATCTGTCTCATACTTTATTAACAAGGTCAAACCAAAATCATACAGGTCTTCTGAGACTTCTTAGGCCAAACTGTTAACAGGCTAAGTTTGCTCTGGGCATTACCATCCTCCTCTCCCTGCCTGTCTGACCCCAGATTCCTCTCAATACCCTCCTTCTGGCAAATGTGCCTTGATTTTCACTGCCCTGCTTTGGTTATATCAGTTACCTGGGGTTTGTAACTGACTCTCTCAGGGTTCTAGTTGATTACCAGTCCATGTTAAACTCACTTATAATCTAATTGTGTGAATGTGTAAACACCTGTAGTGCGAGGCATATCGAAGGTTACCGAGAAATATAAAATGCACTCCCTGCCTTGCTGATGCTAAGGGTCCAGTCCACTGGTTCTGTCACTCATGATGCACACCAGCGTCAGATGCACACATCACCTTGTGAAAGCAGACTGCTGGACTCCAGAGTTTTTGATTTAATTGATGGGGAGTGGGGCCAATTTGCATTTCTAACAAGTTCCTAGGTGCTGCTGCTGCTGCTGGTCCAGGAACCACATTTTGAGGACCCTGATCTAGTCTGAGACACCTGTCCCCTTAGGTGTTGAGACAATTGACACAGAGCATTTGTGTTGCCATGCTGGTGAAGGCGTGCTTCTTAATAGTCATCCCAGAGGAGATGACATCTTCGCATGCTTACAGGGACCATCGGGAGGTACAGCATTCAAGAACAGAATGCTTGGCTTGCCCCTGGCTTTCAGACACTGGGGCAAGCCAAGGAAAGGGGTCTGGGGGAGGGAAGTGACTTTGGCTTCCCTAACACTGCTAAGACCGTCTCCATGGCCCTAGCTGGCACTTTGCCTGACCTAGGATGAGAGAGGTATCATCTCCTCCAGAAAATACCTGCCTTCCTCATACTATGGAGTGACTTGTTTTGTCATTGTTTAAGTAAATACTTCAGAGCTATTTCAGCCATGAGACAGATCTTTCAATAAATACTGACCACACCAAGGTAAAGACACTCTTGTTTGCTCACCCAGCACAGAGGGAGTGACGTGTTGCCCAGAGGAGAAATTCCACAGTCCCTGCCCTTCGGGGCTCTCGCTGTGACGGCAGCACAAGGAACACGGGAACCAGGTCTGGTTTATTTGTTTACTAATTTGCTCCATAAACAAACATTATATGATTATTGCTAAAGAGCATTATGGAGCACCTAACAGGAATTCAGAGCAAAAAGGAATAATATACATCCCTCCAATTAATGCTCTTAGATTAAGCTTCTGCGTAAATTTGCATTTGTAACATGAATCTCCATTTAGTCCCTCTTGAAACCATGCTAAAATTACAAAAAAGGGATTTTTTTTTTTTTTTTTTTTTTTAACAAAAAGCATAAAGCCCCAAAGATTGGAAAAGAGAAGAGGTGACAATAGCCATAAAAACTTGGAAGCAGGTTTCTCATACAAATGAGAAAACTGGTCTGAACTGTAAGCCCGCAGTGGGCAGGCTGAGGCCGGCTCGCTCTGCAGAATTGCTCAGAGGCCCTGGAATTGCCTCACGGGCACCTCTGTAAGTGGAGCTGAAGGGTGAGGGCCCAGAATAAGGGTGAATGCATAAGCAGCAGTTAATCTCTGGGTTCCTTCTCTGCTGTCTGGAAGATTAGTTTCCCTCACTCAAAGGATGAAACAGAGGGTGTCCCACGTGGCTGGACACAGGAGCGCTACCCCCACAGTATGGAAATCAGCACTGAGTGTCCATGCCAAGGCCTCCAGCCCTCTTCCGCCAGCTGACCTCCTGATGGCTAGGACCCTGCCCCTCTCCCAAAAGCAGATGAGGAAAGAGCAAAGTACACTTTCATCAGAGATTCTCCAAATAAAAGGTGCCCCCAGGTCACAGCTGGGAAGTTCACAATCAACCAGCCCACACGCATGTGCAGAGATTCCAATGTCCCATTACAATTATGAGCAGACAGCTAAGGGTCACCAAGCATCCGAGGAAAGTCTCCAACATGGAAGAGGGAGTTCTGGACCAAATGAACTTGGAAAAAGCAAGCTATGCATGAGGGGAGGATCTTTCAAAAGATCTGTTCCTAATATTGTCCACAGTAGGAAAGAAGACATTCATTGTAACAGTGAAACAAGAACAAAATGCCATTTGAAGGAGCACTTCGTCAGCATCAGTGACGAAACCATTTTCATTTTTCTGACATTTTTAATCTCTGCTAATTCAGCCCTGTGTGCCTATCTCCCACACTCCTAGGGCCTGGTATCCAATGGGTGCTACACTGATGCTCACTGAACTCAGGAGGGAAGGAAGGAAGGATGTCCAACCAGGGAGGTGGGGCTCAGGTCTGCCTGAGGGTGGTCTGGGGGGCTTTACAGAAGACTGGTTGACAGATGTGGTGAGAAACAGCTATGCAAAGGTAACGGGGCTGTGAGAAGTCACTGGCCCAAATGAGTAGGTGTGCATGGGTGTGTGCTGTGGTCCAGACGGAGGCTGTTCTGCTGGGCAGAGATCAGCGAGGCCTCTTTGGCCACTTCATGGCTCTTAGAGGCCAATTAGCCTCTTCACGATTAAAGGTCAGAGGATCCCCAGGCTGCTTTCTCATCAGAATCATCAGAGGAGCATTTTTAACACACACATTCCTGAGTGATTATTACCCTTATGTCTGGAATTGAACCCAAGAAACTGGATTTGTCAGAAGGTTCCCCACATACCAGGGGATGAGCCCAGTTTGAGAAGGGGTTGGGCAGGGCTGAGCCTGAGCTTTAGAGTCAAGACTCACGTGGAACCTTTCCTACAATCTGAAGCAGATGTATTTTAACCTATTTGACTCAGAACAAAAGGAATCATACCTTTGGCTTGATATAAAACACAAACACTAAAGTTATTTTGTGAGCCCTTCATCATTACCAAATCCATGCAGTTATTGCTGATATGAGGCAATTTAAATATGAAAAGTCAAGGTCGAGTTCCAGATGACCTACTTTCCTTACTGGGATATAATAGGTTCTCTAATTTTCTTTTCTGTAGATTAGTTACAGGGAAGTAAGTTCTAAGGTGAGCTAATGTATTTTATACCTAGCGTGTGACTTTGTGCTACTCACAATATCTAGTTTTACTGAGGAGAAAAATGCTTTAAAAATACCCCCAGGGAAATGTTCTCTCCTATGCAGAGTTTGATCGCCATTTTGGTGTTCATTTATTTCATCTTATCTTCAAAATCAACGATACCCTCTGAGTTCCTACTGTTTTGAGGCCTGGATGCGGGAAGCAGGGAGCTGAACCATGGTAGGGAATGTAGGGTAAAAAGAGCCCTGAGCCCTTTTCAAAAATAGTTTACAAGCTGGCTGGGGAGATAAGACTAAAAAACCTGATCCAAGGCCCAAGGCCCTATATGCTAAGATCGAATCAGTAGTGCAGGCAACACACTGTAGGAATTCAGATGAGAGGGAGATAGCTGTAGGCTCAGCTGGTCAGGGAGGGCTGCGTGGAGGAAGTGTGGTCTGGGCTGTCCTTGAAGGTGAGTAGGATTTTACTGGACAGAGCTGAGAAGAGAGTCCCAGGGCAGGAAGTAGGAAAGCACATTAGCCCGGATGGAGGAAGGTGTGAGACATGTTCAGCAGACAGAATGGACTGGAGGAAGGTCAGTATTGGGGTACCACTAGAAGTTAGACTGGACAAGATGTCCGGGGTGACCGTGGATGACCTGGATGCCAAGATTAAAAATGGTAGGAAGTAGGGAGTGGTTGATGATATTCGATTAGTGATTAGAGCAGTAGCAGATGAACGTAGAACTCTGGGAGTGCTCTCTGCAGGAGGATGGTCCAGGGGATTAGGAAATGAGCCCAGTGAGAAGGTTGTCGTAACAAGTCAGTGCAGGGAATGAGATTCTAGGTTAGGACACCAGATTGACGTTAATGAGGAAGGGGAGGTGGCTGGGGAACTTACAGTGGACAAGCAAGCAGGCCTGATAGCAAGCCGTGCTCTGCACAACGGGCAGAGGAGGCAGCCCCACACTGAAGCTTTGTATGGGAGCTTTTGGATGAATGAAGGTGTTACTAGTAGAAATAGGAAAGTCAGGTGGGGATGCCGGTTTGGAGAGAGGAAAAGATTTTTGTTGCGAGCATGTTGGGTGTGAAAAGGCATCAGAGGAAATGCAGACAAGCAGCTAGACGTGGAGGGACTTTGTTTAGGAGAGGGTTTGAGAGCCGTCCCTGTGGAGAAGAGCTGAAGGTGCAGAGGAGGGGATATTCATTCATTTATTTATTCAACATACTAGATCGTTAGTGAGAACATACCATGTGCCACCTGCTTCCAAAGGTGCTGGGGATCCAGCAAGGCAGAAGAGTCCCCAGTGGAAGCTGTATTTTACTGTGTGAAGGTGACCACAGATAAGCTGTTTTATAAAGGTCTTTGACTGATCTGAATATCTGTCCCCTCCAAAACTCATGTTGATATTCAATCCCCAATGTGGCAGGATTCGGAGGTAGGGACTCTTAGAGGCAACAGACTCACAAGGATTCTGGCACCATGAATGGGTTAACGAATCAATGGGTTGTCGTGGGAGGGGGTCTCCAGCCCTTGGGAAAAGGAAGAGAGGACAGAGCAGCTCACAGCCGCCTCTCCATGTGATGCCCTGAGCCACCCTGGTCTCTGCAGAAGTCCCCACCAGCAAGAAAGCCCTCGCCCGGTGTAGCCCATCAACCTTGGACTTCTCAGCCTCCACAATTGTAAGAAACAAATTCTTTATAAATTGCCCAGTTTCGAGTATTCTGTTGTAAGCAATAAAAGACAGATCTAAAGAAAGAAAAGGCAAAGAAAGTGGGCAAAGAGCATTCCATGTTTAGGGAAAGCAGAAACAGGGTGGAAGCCAAAATTATATTGAACTTTAACACAGAAGAGGAATCAAGAGAAATCTAAATTCACTGTTGCTGCCCCGGGCCTCTCTGGGGCCCTGCCTGGGTGTCCAGTATGCTGGGGTCTTAGGCAGCGGCCATGGAATCTCACAGGCAACTTGTTTCCAGAGTCCATTCCACCCCTGGACTGCGAATTAACTGAGGCATCTGTGTGACTAATGTCTTCCCGCAGTCTAAAATGGGGCCAGGAAAAGCATCATTGAGCAGCAAGTAGTCAATATTAGCCTCGTGCCCTGGAGGAACAGTTGGAAAATCAATCCTTCAGTGGTGCTACCAGCACTTTCCTCACGGGGTTCCCTGATCCGGTTAGAGTGCCCGAGGGTCTGCAAGATGAAAGCCAAGCCCACGTTCCCCTCAGCTAAATGAGGCCACTCACTCCATAGTTCCTCTCACAGGGAAATGAGTGATGTGGATGTGACTGATACCTATGCAGTGGCTGACTAATAACAGAGGGCTGAGATCCCTGTATGAACCCATAACAATGTGGACAATCCATGATGGATTGCAACTCTCTCTTTAGCTGGCCCATCCTTCCCAGGCTTGTGGGGCCCACTGAGTACCAGAAGAGGAGAGATTCTTGGGGACTTCCAGAGTCCTCTCTGCAGGCTGTATGTCAGTGTCCCCACATACGTCTCCTATCAGGGACGTGGCCCATAGTAATGCTGTGATTATTTGTATGGCTTCCCTCCTGGTCTTGGGTTTCTTGAGTTCCGAGACTGTATTTTATCAAGCCATGTCCTCAGTATTGAGCATAGTTCCTGGGACAGGAGCACAGGTGCTCACCAAAGGTCTGGAGTGTGTGGAGTTAGCTGGGAGCATCTCAATGTCGGGGTTAGGGGTGAGGCAGCTCTGGGTACTGGGAAGCACTCAAGCCCACCAGGTGAATCCTGGAGAGTAAGAAACAAGCTCTTTCCAGATTCGAGAGTTACATTCCAGTCCACCTGGAGGAATGGGAGAGAATGTGCACCCATGTCCAGAAAAATCCCAAATGCCGCAGAGACCTGAAAGAACTCAGCTTGTAATGTCTTGCCTGGAAAGGAGCAGAAAGAGCAGCAAGTGAAGAGCAGCTGAAGGCTGCTGGGCACATCAGGGCCAAGAACCACACAGAGCTGGCAACCCCAGGTATGGTGCTGGAGACTCCTGGATCCTCCAACTTTCCTCTTGTGGGAGGGAGTGAGAGTGATAACACAAGTGGCTTTGCACAAGCTGTGTGCTTGTCCCGACACCCTACCCTCCTGCCGGGTTCCTGAGTTGCAGAAGATCGTGAGGATGGTGAGAGGTAAAACCTATGGAGGCCATGTGAGTGGAAGGAGGCAGGTCACTCTTGGCACAAGCTTGAGAAATCTAAGAGGACCCTAGAGAGGTCTGGGGAGGGGAGGAGGTCTGCCTAGGACATTACAGCAAAGACTGTCATGTCACCAAGGAGAGTTTTATGGGACTGACGTATATTAACTCCATGGACCTGAGAACCTGAAAAAATGGTTTGACTGTCTTCCTATATTTCTAGAAACCCAAAATCTGGTTTCATTAATGGTGACTTAATCCCAAGAGTTTGGTAAACCGGTTCACTTACTGATTAGTTGCTGACATTGAGTATTGTTGACAAGAGATGTTCTTAGACAATGGTGAATAACGATGGGTAAGCAAAATAACGAGAAAATTGCTGGAGAATTTGGCGAGGGCGTAAATTGGTATAGGTCAGTGGGGTCCATAAGGTTAATCATGTATTACTTTCTACATTTTATGATACTTTGACACCTTGGGGTCTTGCAGACCTGGGGAAGGTTAGCTAATTCCTAGAGATAATGAAGAATTTGCCTGTGAACACATCTTTGGCATGAAACCAACCAACCCAGAACCTGTGTCTATAACCACCTCCATTATCTCTCAGACACCAAGCCAGTGTTGCTCCTACCTACATAACGTAGGAGCCAGGTACTAGACACTAGGGGTCTCTCCACGCCCCGCCCCCCCAACAGTATTAAAATACGCCACGCCCAAGCTTTTTACCCCACCCTGCCTTGCTGGTTCTGTGGAAACCACATGAAGGCTGTGCCTACCTTTCCCCTCTTTCCTCTGCCTTCTGGACCCCTGGGCCTCCCGGTGTGACCCTGCAGGGTGTGATTGTTTCTAGGAACCTGTGAGAATAAAAGCTTCTTTCTTCATGATCATCATTTCCACATCTGCATGCCTTACTGTACCTGATGTGATTAAAGCAAACCCTGGGTACATTTTAAAATCTGAGACAAAGTGCAAAGTTTCATGTTGGGGATTTAGTAGAAAAGAAAAAGAGAATCACGCAGTGTCCCCAAAGGATCTCCCACTCTCTGTCTTGGGCTCAGGAGAGATTCAGCCCTACTTATTATGTAATATACAATCAGCTTATTATTCAGCACCCCAAATTAATTCTCTCATTAGTGTGACGTGTTCACAGTATCATACATGAGGCAGAAATGGGCATGCTAAAGATTTTAGAAAGTTATTACAAAGGCTGAGATTTTAAAACAGGATTCCTGGTATAACAATATATTTATAACAATTATAATATTTAATTTAACACAAAAGGGGCAGCAGAGTAGGAGTTGGTATCCACTGAGAGGACAGCATTGGAGGACAGCAGAATAAAGAGCCAAGGGAAGGACAAAGTCCACAGCAGAGCCCCCTCCGGGGGTCTGGGAGCAGAGACTTGGGGACAGTGTTTTGAGGATTCTGCCCTCAGAATGGCTTGGCCCCATCTGGCTTCTATGTGGAGTTTGGCCTCAGAGTTGGGACAGAAAGCTGACGGCTTTGCTCATGTCACATGTCCCTTGCTGACACTGCCCCCATGTCATGTTGATTAGTCTGGGTGTGACACCTAGATCTGCTCTGACTCTCGGGTGGGTGTTGGGTGCAGCTTAGCTTTTCTGTAAGGTGGGAGGGTGACCCCTTGGGAGAGTTTGCATGAAGATTATGTGCATGAAAAATGTCTATTGTAGTTCCTGGTATGGAAGAGGTACTCAACAGTAACCTTTACTTTTGTTTTTATTTTATTTTTTCACCATACACTGGTTTTATAGACCATTTGACAAATTTTCATCACACTGGTTAACATAGCCTTCCTGGCTTAGTTCTTGTGTTCAGACATTTATATTCTACATTTAGTAAGTTTCACCTGTACCCTTGTAAGATGCACCGTAGGTGTGATCCCACCAATCACCCTCCCTCCGCCCATCCTCCCCTTTCCTCCCTCTCCCCCTTCCTCCATATTCTTAGGCTATAATTGGGTTATAGCCTTCATATGAAAGCTATCAATTAGTTTCATAGTAGGGATGAGTATATTGGATACTTTTTCCTCCATTCTTGAGATACTTTACTAAGAAGAATATGTTCCAGTTCCATCCATGTAAACATGAAAGAGGTAAAGTCTCCATCTTTCTTGAAGGCTGCATAATATTCCATGGTGTACATATACCACAATTTGTTAATCCATTCGTGGATCGATGGGCACTTGGGCTTTTTCCATGACTTAGCAATTATGAATTGGGCTGCAATAAACATTCTGGTACAAATATATTTCTTATAATGTGATTTTTGGTCTTCTGAGTATATACCTAGTAGAGGAATTGTAGGATCAAATGGCAGGTCTATTTTTAGATCCCTAAGTGTTCTCCAAATATCTTTCCAAAAGGAACGTATTAGTTTGCATTCCCACCAGCTGTATAGAAGGGTGGAGAAAAGGAAACAGTAGCCTTTAATCATAAGCTATCTTTATAAACTGCCTCTGGACCAATCTCCTCATTCCTTATGACTTCTGGATAATTGGAGCTTTACTTTTATAACTTGTTTTAATTCCTAGAGATTAACTGTAACTTCCAAAACACACTCAGAATCATAAAGCATTTTAAAATTCTTGTGAGTCAAAGTATTTAAGCTATAAATAGATCAGTTATCCTCTCATAAGCATTATGTGACTTATATAGACCACTTGGTCGATGGTCTGGCCATGCCCCTGAGCCCCAACTTCCAGGTGTGGCTGTGCCACTCCTGCTGGTGACTTCAGGTACATCACTCCCCTGCCTGGGTTTTAGCTTCAATTGTAGAGTGAGGGTTTGAATTGGATGCGTTCGAATAATGACTACCATCTCTGCTATTTTCAGGATGCAAAATTCTTTGATACCAGCAAGCATAACATACAACTTTCATAACTTACGTGAAGTGTATGTCACTGTTGCATTGTCTGGAACTCACCATGTATCAGTGAGAACAGCTGGCGTCTTGCTTTTCCAGTGGTCCATGGGCATTTGGGTTGGTGTCATTCTCTCCATAGACCTGCAGATGTGACAGCCTCCTCTCAACCTCCTGGAAAAGTAACTGAAGCAAAAAGAAGCCACGCATGACGCAACCCCAGAGAAATCAATCTGAGCTAATTGGCTTTCTGTGCACATGCTCAGTGGGAAACAAGGCACAGCTGCAATATCTTAAGAGCAAGACCTAAGAGCACGCTCAGAAGAAGTGACAGATTCATTCCCAGCAGGCTCTGTCTCATTCTCCAGGGTGGATGGCACGTACCACCCAACGTCTTGTTCTCTATCAAAATTAAGCTTACCTGTTAGCTCTGTGCATTCCTAACTTGATTTGCTTGTACTGATGGTGAATAGTAGTGTGAACTTACCCTTGGGGACCACCAATCTATACTTTCCCCTGGAATGCCTCAGTGGGCAGGTATCTCCTCCCTCCTGATCCTGAAGCCTGAGTGCTTCGTTCAGTTCTTCCACGTTAATTGACCATGGCTTTACCCATCGTTCTTGTTTGAAGACATTTCTTAATGTCCTCCTTTGGGAGGATGCAAATGATTTTTAGAAATAATCCACTGCTTTATTAACACAAGTTAATTGAACCCCTGAGAGGTTAAGTGAATGTCTCAAGGTCACATGGCTCAGAATTTAGGTTTCTGACAATTGTCCAGAGCCATTTAAACTTCAGTGGTCTGCCCAGAAGGAAAACTGCAGGAACATCCTTTCATTACGTTGGGTATTATTTTTATGAACAAATAGTGACAAAGAGCCAGAGATGCAGACAAGTGGAACAGCAGAGGGAGGGTGTGGGAGTGATGGGAGATTTATATAATTAGGCTTGGGTCATAAATTACAGTAGGGAAGTAGACAGCACTCTAGTACGAAGGCTCACTTTGTAAAACCTTCACCCTAAACGGCGGCATGGGACAAAGATGATTTCATCCCCAGATTTCTTAAATTTCATCCATTTTTTAAAAATCTGCTTTATGAAACCCAGTGGGACATTTTGAGGCACTCGTGGTGTTTAACTAGCAAGGCACTAAGGCTGAAAGTTACTCTCGTCAGCTGCTTCCCTGGTCATCCTCATAGCGAGATGTTCTGGTCCTGCAAGGACGGGACAAAGGGGAGACAGGGCTGGAATGTCTGTCCAGGCCTGTGTGAGGGCCCTATGTCAGTGGGACCTTGTTGTAGGGAGGCAGGGAAGAAAACAAAGATCTTTTTCCCCCCCCCCAGGAATGGTGGAGCTCCAATATCTTCCCTGAGGAAGGAATCTCACTGCCCAGGCAAGGTCTCATTTCCATCCCTTCCCCTGGAGATTTTAGTGATTCTGGTCACCTGAAATCAATCTTGGTGCCACGAGTTACTAGGTATTCTTTTTACAATTCCTTACAATAGAGGTTTTAAAGCAGCATAGAAAATTAACCTGATGTGATACTTCCAAGTGTAAACTGAAAATTCTAAGTTTCCTGATCAACTAAATAGACCTCCTCTTGGCCAAGAGGCCCCCAGAGAAGCCTTAAAGACTGAGTTAGGGTTAGGCCATAACTGGATGAGATGTTAGACACATCTCATTACCCCCCTCCCTTTTGGAGTTTGGACACAACAATCGACCTGTATTAATGTTAAAATGGTGATCATAAGACTGACCAAACAGGTTCTTTGTGACAGTAACATAACAAGTTGTAAACAAGACCAAATGCCATGCAAGGCAAGGATTAAGTCACACCTGCAGGATGTGAATCTTGATAAATGAGTCCTTTTGACACAAATATACTGTGGCTTACTTTCCAACCTGACTCTAGCATGGCATCACGTGACAGATAATAGACCCCCATTATCTTAACTTAAGCATCCTTTCTATGGAATCAAGGTTTATAGACAAATCTTAACTCTTTTAGCCAAGTTTCAACTAAGGAGTCCCTGAACTCATGTATGACTTGTAAGTCTCCACTATGAGATGTGCTGCTTTTCTAGGCCAAACCAATGTATACCTCCTGTGTATTGATTTATGACTTTACCTGCAATCCTTGTCTCCCTAAAATGTATAAACCAAACTGTTATCTGACCACCTCAGACACACTTTCTCAGGATGTCTTGAGACTGTGTTTTCCTGGGTTGAGGTCACTCATAGGCACACAATAAACCTCTTTAAAATATTTGAAGATTTTTTTTCCTGTTGACAAAACATTTTTTATATCTAAAGAACATCCCACTGATAATCAGACAAGTTGTGGGATTACCACAGGGATTTCATCTGTTAGGTACCAACCTCTGTCCCAATTAGGTGGTGCCCCAACCATCACCCCAGAATTCAAACTTTTACCCCCAGCTCCTGCTCCACCAAAGGCAGAGAGATGGTTTGGGGTGAATTCTAGTGCAGTATTTTTCAAGAGCATTTGGGCCTGTCCGGATGCCTTCAGCTAACGGTTTACTGTTACCTTCCATGACTCTCCATAAAAACAGATGTGGTTACAGTGAAGGAATGCCTGATGATGTAGAGAGAAGTGGCACAGCCCACCCCACAGTTGACTTTGGTCACTCTGGATCTCCAATAGTTTGGAGGGAGGAGGAAGGAAGGGAATGAGCCCATTCTTTGGGCGGTGGGATTCCTTCGTGAGGAAGTTAGACATCTGAGAAGCTCCGGTTAGCCCCTGCTAGCTTAGGGATAGCAGGGACTTTCTCTCCAAAGACAGGCACTGGAAACCAGCCTTTCAAGCTGTACATAGTGACTGCCCATTCTGATCATTCCAACATGGCTTCTTTTTAATGGGTTCTTTTATTTTTAGGGACTTCAGAGGAGCCTAGGTTTATAAAAGGAATCAGTTATTTTTACTTTTTGGAAAATGTAAACTTTTACAACTATCACAAATGCTAAAATCATTGAGAAGCACTTATAATCAACCACTTTATACTTAAGTACTAGATTCCTGCCTGGGCACAGTTTGAAACCTCACTTTAAATAAGATTATTGACGATCGGGCCTGCTAATAGGCAGATGGGCGACTTGTGCAGGTGCAGCCACACCCACCCAGCAAGGAGCTTTCCGTTATTGCCCAGCCACAGAGACAAGAGGTACCTACGCAGAAAGCACCACTGAAATTGGGAGGATTTTCTTCCTTTCCACCCCTGCTGACCATAGCACCCAAGCTACGTGGTCCCCTTCATTGGCAACGTAGACTGCTAGGGAGATCATTGGACTTAGGAGTCCCCTGGAATCTACACACTGCCTGCATGAGCTCAGGAAAGTCCTAGGCTGTCTCTGAACCCCATTCTCCTCCTCTACGAAGTGGGAGCCATATATGTACCTTACAGTATTGTGAAGAATAAATGAAATAATATGTCTGGCACAGAGCCCATGCTTGGTGATTGGTATTTCCACTTGTAATTTGATGAGCAGAGATTGACAAACTTTTTCTGTAAAGAGCCAGGTATCAGGGAATGGTGGGGTCATAGCACAGGAGGAGACTGGGTGCATAATTGACACATGGAGTGATGTCTCCTGTTCACCGTGCACTTTCACTGGGCTGTGTGTGGAAAAGAAACCTCTGCTTTCATGATATTAAAATGTTGGAGTTTGTTTATCACAGCAGCTCATGTTAATCTGATTCAGCCCTTCATGTGTGCTGTCTCATATGAGCCTCACAATAACCCTTTTTTTTTTTTTTTTTTTTTTGGTAGGTGTTTCTTCCCCATTTTACAGATGTGGTGACCCAGTGAGTGAGCAATTTGCACAATACCTTAACAGGCAGAGGCAGGATTTGAATGTGTGCAGGAATAGATTCACTGTGAAGCTGGTGGAGCTTCAATTTAGGGTCCTGCTCTTATACATACAGCTCATAAAATTCTGGAATGTGGTCATGTTGTCGTGTATTTTTGTAAATTTTGCAAAAGTGAGCCCACTGTCTCTTTCTATTCCAACTTCTCATCCACCCTGCCTAACCCTTACTGGTCTGCTGTTGGAGTGGCTGGAGGCACGTTCGGGATATAACTAAGAGGATGATGAGCTGGATATCATTTGGTTTTGTCAGCGGAATATTCGTTCTTGGTTTGCGGTTCTTGGTTTTGTTAGCGGAATATTCGTTCTTGGTTTGCAGACCCTTCTGCATAGGGTCACGTTATTGCTTGCACTCTGGGCATAAGAATGACTTCCTGGAACTTCCCCACCCATCACTATGTCATCTCCCCTGAAGTCATGACATGTTTTCACTGGTGTTTTTAATACCAGGATTCTGTAAGAAGAGATGAAACAGGGTTTCAACTGTGTGGACCTATGAGGCTCATCTGTGGGAAACACTTCCAAGTGTCCTATCTTAAATTTGAAAATACCGTGATAGAGTTTGCCCAAATCTAACAACAATCCTAAAAAATGGATGACACTACCAATAACAAGTTGTGAAAGGAAAAGAAGTATTTCTGAGCTATCAACAAATGAAAAACTTAGGACTCTGGGAGGCTGAAAGGGGAGGATTTCTTTAGCTCAGGAGTTTGAGACTAGCCTGAGCAAGAGCAAGACCCTATCTCTATTAAAAATAGAAAAAAAATTAGCCGGGCATGTGGCAGGCACCTGTAGTCTCAGCTACTTGGGAAGCTGAGGTAAGAGAATCTCTTGAGTCTAAAAGTTTGAGGTTGCAGTGAGCTCGGCTGATCTCATGGCATTTTACCCAGAGCAATGGAGTGAGACTTTTTTTTTTTTTTTTTGAAGACGGAGAATAATGAACACAATTGTTACTTAATTGTGGTTGTGAGAGCCTTGAGTGAAAACTGTATTATGAATTTGTGCAAGTGAGGACCAAAACCTCAGATTTTCTCAGCTCTTTTACTCTGTAATATTCATCATCCAATAATTTCCCCATATCTTTCCAGTGGATTGAGTCTTGGATAAATTTGACAGTAATTTACTTTGTAATAATTTGGTATGTGGGCACTCTCTGCCTCTTTTAGATAGTCAAGTGGTCTTCACGTGTTCATGGATATACCTGAATATTTCTCCAAGACATTTTCAGCTCAGTGAATTTATGAATGTTTAATAAACGTTCAGTCTTTCCTTCCCACAGTCTCACCCCTCACCTTCTACGTCAATCTTCCTAAGCAATGAGCTCCCCTAGCAAGTGGGATGCTCAGAGCCTTTCTCTTTAGTTTGCACAGCGACCAGGGTGAAATCAAGTCTTTGGTCATGATGCTGATTGCGTAACAAGATCACTGGCCCAAAAAGAAAGCTGAAGGGAGTGCAAATACAGAAATTCAGTCATGACTCAGGAAAAGAGAGGAAGGGACACAAAGATGGCCCATTCTGGCAAGTGCCTCTAGGCTACACGCTGCATTGCCTGGGGTTGGCCTGGGGGTTGGCCTCCTCTGCGGTGTAGGATGTGCCTGTTTATACAAGGGAGCACAGCCCCTGGAGGACAGGCTCAGCTACAACTTGACTCTACCTAACAAACACAATGTAACCTAATCATTTGTACCCTCCTGTCAATCTGGAATTTAAAAAAAAAAAGGGGGGGGGGGGAGACAGGACATTGATTCCACAAGTCTGAGATAAGGAACCAGATTGCTTAGCACCCAGGGTCATCTTTTGCTCCTGATGGAAATTCCTGTAACTTTCTAAGAGAAAAATACATAATTAAAGAAAAAATACATAATTAAAAGGCAATATAGCAGAAAGATGATCCTTTACTGGTTTTTATAGTTTCTAGTTAATCTCTGTAGTTTGTTATTTCTTAGTCAAAAACGAACATTCCTTTTCTCATTTCTTCAAATATTTAAAAGAAGTCCCTATTTGTGGCCTGACCAGAGACTAATAAAAAAAGAAACCGAAGAACAAAAATAAGTAAATGTCTCTTGGGGATGTTTGCAAGAAAAGCAAAGAAGTGGGTGTCCTCCAAAGCTATTCCAAACTACCTCACAAAGTAAGCCAAGGTCTCCAGCACCAGGAAATTAAAACACTTGTCTGTAGAATTTCCAGCCCTCACCTTTCCTCTGTACTGGGCAGTTCAGTCCTGACGACAAAGAGCTTCGTGCCTTATTTGCTGTCCTCAGCCACCTTGTCTTATCCCTCATACCCCTGGAATGCCTGCAGCAGCCTGGAGTCTCTGATTGCTAGGTTTGGGACCCTTTATCTCTGATTTAATGTTGTAATCTCTTTCTTATGCCTAAGAACATTTTATTATAGGTATTTATTTTTAAAGTTATAAATCTACATTAATTTTATTTGGAAACTACTGGTGAATGTCATGAAATGGCTTGAGACAATGTGGCATCTGGAGATGAAACGTGTTTATCCCGGGAAGGGGATCAGGTTGGCCCAGGGTGGGCCGATTGCAGATCTCGCCGAGTGGGCAGGGAGGACCTGTGAGATGTGGTATAGATGTGACTTCAGGGATCACTTTTGCGTGTCCTCAAAGAGAGGGAAGAAAAGAATGGCAGACACCCCGGCCTTTCTGCTATGTGCAGAGAAAGTCCAATGGACCTCAGATTCTCAGGAGACCCTCTTCTTTGTCTTTATCTGAAAATCAGCTTTGTTCTCCATAAGACAATTTCTTTCCCCAATTCTTCTTCAGTTCTTCATTTGTAATGTATTAAGGGGTGTTAGGGGGTCTCCACAAGACCAGCTCACCTACTGAGTTGTTTCACCGTTATTCCATGATGGCAATTTGTCCCATCGGCATCATCCTGCTTCTCATAAATATTTGTGGATGGCGGGCCTGGTGCTCAGCCTCTGTGAGCATGATCTTTTTAACTCTCATGAAACCCCAAGAGAAAGATACCATCATCACCTTAATATTGTGGAGGAGGTTAAGTTGCTTCCCTAAGATGGCACAAGTTGTTAGAGGCAGAACCACAATTCTACTCCTTGTCCCCCCTCCAGGGCACTGGCGTGACGCGTCCTGCCGTGGCACCTCTCACGGTTTTCTGACGATTCCTTTATGGATCTGCTTCATCCTAATAAGCCAAGTATCTTTCTCCATCTGGCTGAGATAGTCATTCATGGCAAATGCGTCACTTGTGGCTTCCACTGACTTCTCTAGTTCTTGTCTGCCTTAAGTACTGTTTGTCCCTGGACTCTCATTCTGCTCCTAGAGAGGTGTTGTAAATCGTGTGATTTGTAAATCCTTTCCCAAGGTCCAAAGTAAACAAGAAGAAAAGAAGTGGCTCTTCCTCAGGAAACGTGAATTCTAAGTGGACTTCATCTTGGGCAGTGTCTGTTACAGTCCCTGGACGTGTGGCCAACTTGAAATATTACAGTGCCCCCACTATGCTATAATCTTTTAAAAAGAGTACCAAATGCCAGAGTTTCCATTACTGTCTTGATTTGTGTTATAGATGGTTCTATTTAACTATTTACCATCATCTTTACTGATGTAGCTTGTTAAGCTTTAGTATCATGTTAGGGACACGGTTTAGCATTTGTTATGATATGACTTATTCTCTCTCTAAAGAGAGACACTTTAAAGTGTCTCTAAAGAGAGACACTTTAGAGAGACACTCTAAAAGAGAAAGACTCTCTCTCTAAAGAGAGAGAGAATAATTGTGATTATTAGGGACATGTTGATCTATTTTACCATCTCCCCACATTTTATATTATTACTAAGAATATTCATGAATAAGCTATGGATATCCAAGCCGGATCCGTTAAATTATGCTCTTGGCACAAAGCTGGGTAAGGGTCAAGCGTGAAATTAAGATCTTTCCTGCTCTTTAAAACGAGGATGTTTATTTCTCCCCTGCAAGAAGGACTCCAGATGTTTTCAGAAAACAAAACTGCTCCCCGATTCATTTCTTGACGGTCGATGTTCAGTTCTCATTAAGTCCTAAAACGTTCAGAATGCTGGTTCAGATTTCTCAAAGATTTATGACCCTTCTGGCTAATGTCTGCTTTCCTCTTCCCCAAATTTGAGGGGAGCAAGTGAGTATTTTCTCTGTGGAAGCGTTTGGAATGGGTAATTGCCTTCATGCCAGGCATTTTTGTGAAATCAAATAACAAACAGGGTCTTAAATTCTGTTTCCCTCAAGTTGCATGAGCTTAAAAAAAATTCTGTGGAGAATTTTATTTCTTATGATGTAAACTTAATAACTCCATTAAGACTCTTGCTTTTTTCCCAAGCCCCAGCTGTGTATATTTGGGTGTGGAATGTAATTTTCTCTGGCTACAGTTGGGAAGAAGCTTCCTAAAATGTTCAATTTCTTCTAAAATGTGAACACAGTCAAGTTTCTCTAGGAAAAATAAAGAGCTTTAATCAACTAATTCAGAAGCTTACAAACTTTGCCTAAAGGGCCAGATAGTAAATATTTTAGGCTTTGCAGGCCACATGGTCTCTGTTATAAGTCTCAGCTCTACCCAGGTTGTGTGAAAGCAGCTGTAGATAATGCTAAGTGAGGATGGCTGTATTCCAATAAAACTTTATTTATGTTCTTGACCTTTGAAAAGTCATTAATATTATATTGCTGTTTCTCCAAGCCATTTAAAAACATAACAGCCATTCTTTGCTAAGAGGCCATACAAAAAACAGGCAGCAAGCCAGATTTGACCCATGCATCACATGGTAGCTTATGGACTCATTCACTGAGTTGATGAATATTTTTGAACATTTACTGCATATGGTGAATAAAACAACACTTTTCCTTATATTGCTTATGGAAAAGAAAACTATTTGGAAAAATAAAAAGCATAAACATTTTCAAGTTTGGAGGAAATGATAGCTTATGTATCTCTAAGTATCACTAAAAACTGAGGAGTGTTTGATTCAAGGTTGCTGATAGCCCCAGGCTGAAAGAACAGAGGCTATTTCTTAGTCTGAAGTACAGAGACTTAATAACTCTTGATAGATTCAAGGTAATCTCCTTGGGAGCAAGGCATTATTCTTGAACTAAATCCCTTCTCATGGATATAGAACTCCTGGAAAAAGTCTGAGTAAAAATACTGATATCTCCTAGTACTTTTTCTATGAGTACTATATTCATGGGAAGGGATGTAATTCAAGAATAATACCTTGTTCCCAAGGGCATTATTAGACATCTCCTTACTCCTGTACCACAACACAGTCCAATATGGTGACCATTTGTCACTTAATGGTGCATATTTAAACTTAGATTTAAATTACCGTATATATTCGAGTATAAGCTGACCCGAGTATAAGCCGACCCCCTTAATTTTGCCCCCCAAACTGGGAAAACTTAGTGACTCGAGTATAAGCCGAGGTGGAAAATGCAGCAGCCACTGGTAAATTTCAAAAATAAAAATGGCAACTTTAATAAAGTGAATAAACCATTTAAGACAGTAAAGCATTGTAAATAAATGGTTAAAAATCCTGAATCCTTATACTCCAAAACCCCTGATTATAAGGATTCAGGATTTATAAACATTTATTTATAAGACTTGACTGCCTTAAATGGGGTTTTCACTTAATTAAATGTGCCATTAAATATCGTGGGTTAAATAGTTCAGTGGAATACAGTTCAGTTCAGCCGCCTACCTCTTCAGCTCAGCCGCGACTTGTGGACTGAGCTGAAGCACCACCCCCTCAAGCAGACGGCAGAAGACGACTGGAGACTACGTGCATTTGATTAGTGCGTGTGCACCGAATCAAATAACCTGTATGACCCAAGTATAAGCTGAGTTCGGGTTTTTCGGCACAAATTTTGTGCCGGAAAAAACTCGGCTTATACTCGAGTATATACGGTAGCTCTATTCTCTTCCCCCTTTTTGTGATATTATTGTTGTACATATTACACCTATAAAGTTAAAAACACAAACATCATAAGATCATGATTATTACTTTATATAATTTCATGTATTCTAAAAAAGCTGAGAGAATAAAGACCATGTGTATTTATAACTTTTGTTATAACAAAATTATCATTTTGTGATCTCTATCTCATCTACTCAATCTGATTTACCATTTGGAGTAATTTCTTAATACAATGGAGCTTTCCTGCTTCTCACTTCCTTTGCACTGGTGTTGTAGTGTAATGCATTGCACTTCTATAAGCTTATGGGCACAAATACACACACACATGCACACACAAATTAGATATAAATATAATGCATATGTACATATACAAATTGCTTATGTGTAAATCTTAGCAAGTTGCTTTTTAAATTATTAAGGAGAAATATGCATTTATACTGCCATTTATAATTACTTTTGCCAATGCTCTTCTTGTGTATTTTATTTCCATATGAAATCTGAAAGTATTGGTCTCATTTCAGTATTTCTTACAAGGCAAGCCTACAACAACAAATTTTCACAGGTCTTGTTTATCTAGGAATACATTTCGTTTTTTGTTTTTAAGTGAGCTTTTCTGGATAGTGGGTGTTCAGCTGACAGTTCCTGTCCTTGAGCACTTTGAATGTGACATCTGTCTCTGTCCTCCACTGCTGCTGATGAGAAAGGCCAGCTAGTAATCTCACGGGGATTCCCTCCTAAGTTACGTGGTGTTTTTCTCTTGCTTCTTTCCGGGTTTTCTCCCTGTCTTTGGCTTTCTGTATTTTAATCAGGGTATGTCTGTTTTTAGATCCCTCTGTGTTTTTACAATTACGGAGTCCATTAGCTTCCTGGATTTATAGATGGTTTTTGATGCATTTGAGAAGCTCCCATCTATCATTTCTTCCTGTCCCTTCCTCCTCACTTCTACTTCTGGTATTCCAACTGTGCGCGTATAGACGTGCTTGAAGGTGCCTCTTCTCCTTGGTGAAGAGGCTTTTCATTACTCTTTGTTCTTTCTTGATGTTGTTCTCCCACTTTTTTTCCGAGGATCTGTTCAATTTTCTTCATCCCTCCCCCTCTGGGGTGGCTATTGTTATTTGCTTGTTTAGTGACCGGCTGGGTTGATTTGATGTCTGTGCTTCCTCCTGCAGTAGAAAGCTCCTGATGTCTCTGCTCATGGAAAGGAGTCTTAGGGACACCCCCAGTGACCCAAGAGGACGGTCACTGGGATCTCTTTGCCTCTCTCCTTCCCTGACCACAGCCACCTCTTTGGTTCCGTTGATTGATGGCTAATTGCTCACCGGTTTCACTAATGCCCCTGAGCATAAATTTCTCCACAGCCAGATATAGTCAAATCAGGACTTGTTGAAGAGATAATGTCCAGTTTCAGTGTTCAAGACTTGCTCTGGCCACAAGAGGGCTCCTCCCCCCTAGTTTATAGTTAATATAAGCTCTGGTGTATCACCTCTGGCAGATTACAGTTGGGCCTGTATCTCCCCGGCATCTTCCAGTCTTCTTGACATGGCATTCACAATCGCTGGTGGTTCTGCATGCACCATGAGGCTTGGACCTCCCCATACTCTGTTGTCAATGAGGTCATTTCCTTTGGGATGATATTTAGAGCTCTCTGTTTACTGTCTGTCTCCCCTCTGGGTAATTCTCTGAGCCATGGTTCTGGAGCTGGTGGGGGAGACACCCTTACTCTGGGAGCTGAGCACTCATGAAGAAGTAGCCACAGGTTGCCTCCCCCAGGACAGAAGACTTCCTCACCAGCTGGGAGAAGGGTGATCAGAGCCACAGTATTCTCACCATACTGAAGAACCTCTGTCCCACAAATGGAGGGTGGGCGTGGGAAGGGAGCCCCCACTCCCAGCCATATTGGAGTCGCACCAAGTCTGGAACTTAGCCTAAGCAATGGGTGGCCGTGGGCAGGATGAGGACTGTTAACATCCACACCCCCTTCGACTGGGGGTGCTCGTGGCTGGGATGAAGCTCCTGCATCCCTGAGCTGTGAGAGTGCAGGGGAAAGGGGGTCTTGTTTAATGCCACCAAGACCCTCTTTCTCTATTCTTTCTGATGTTGAGAGTATGTTTATCTTGAGCACACGCTTCTTCCTATACCGCTGTGCTTTAGACCAGTCCCTAAGGCTCATGTCTGAGATCTGCTGTGAACTCAGCAGGGCTTCCCCGAGCTTGCTTTCTTTCCCTGGCAATTAGCTATCCTATGGTTCAGCCTATGTCACCAATGAGTCTGCCAATCTCCTCCCGATTACTCCTTAGGTTTGAAATTGTCCACTCTCTGTAGAATCACTAAGTTGGTTTTTTTGTGATAAGATCTGAAGCTCACTGTTCCACAGGGTGACTATCCCATGGGCAAAAGCTCTGAGCCAAGGAGCTCTGGAGCTGAGGGTGGCAATGCCTCTCTGTGAGGTCATGTTATTTGGGGATCTAACCTCTGATGGAAGGGAGGAGGAAGTGGACTCAGGTCCCCTCGGCCTGCTTCTCCTCTGCCTGTGAGCTGGCACAAGAGTGCTTAGAGCTCCAGTGCTCCCAGCACCACCACATCCCAGGCAGAGCCCGCATCCCAGAGCAGAGCCGTGCATGGTGGAGGATGCAGCTTGCAGCCACTCTGGCCAGGAACACACAGCCTCTGCACACAGTAGGGACATCTGACTGTGAGTGGGTGGGTCATGCTGTGTTGAGGGGTTAGAGTGGGGGCCACATTGTGGGAGTGGCTACTGACTCTGGGTACTATGAGGTGGGGGGATGTTGATGCAGGAGCTATGGGGGCAGAGGGCAGGTAGGGGTGGAGGAAACGTGGGGATGAGGCAGGTTAATATGGGAGGTATGTGTACATGTGGGGAATACTGGCATGATGGATTTGGGAGTGTTGGGTGGCTATGGACCTGTGTGAGCAGTGGATGGTTGGTACATGGGGGCCTATGTGCATTGCTGGAGGTGTGCATGCCAGAGCTGGGGGGTGGGAAAGTATGTGGGTGGGTGGTGCATATGTGGGCTGAGGTGAGCAGGAGGGAGTGTGGGGAGCTGGGGTTGCCATGTGGAGGGGGAGTGGGTGGGCGGCTGGGAGGCTATTGTGAGGAGGGGATGTGAGGGTGAGGTGAGCATATGGGGGTGGGGTGGGCTGATGAGTGCTGTGGTTTGAATGTGGTGTCCCCAAAAAAACTCATGCTGAAACTGAGTCCCCATGTGACTGCATGAAGAACAGGGCCTTGATAAAGGGGTGCTCGTTAGCGCCTTGCACAAGGGCTGGCCAGGCCCTCACTCTCTGCCTCCTGCCACATGCAGGCGCAGCACCAAGGCACCTCTGGGAAGCAGAGAGTGGCCCTCCCCAGGCTGCAGTGCGGGTGCCCTGCCCTGGGATGTCCAGGCCCGGAACTGTGGGCAATCAAGTCCTGCTCCTTAGGAATTACTCAGCCCGAACAGATGACTCAACAGCAGGTGTGTGGTGGGCAGCATGGGGGTCCTAGTGATGGCTGTGTGGGGGCGTGCATGTGTGAGGACCTACGTGCGTATGCATGTCATACGTGTGTGGACCAGTGGTTGAACTGTAGAGGTGTGTAGGGGCAGGTGACTGTGTGAGACATGCACAATGCCCTGGGGCTCAGCCACAGCCCTGGTGCTGGGTGACCAAGACGCTCCTGGGCAGTGCTCCTGCTGCTGCAGGATGGCTTGGGATCTCTCCTGGGGGCCACCAGTGCCCCTTCCCAGGCACTTCTCCCCTGCTAGATCCCTCTGGAATCGCTCTCGCACAACCTCCTCAGAGGACAGGACACCAAGGGGCCAGGTGGGCAGCCTAGCTGTGGGAAAGACCCCCAGGACGCAGAAGTCCCACCGAGGGGAGCACTACCCGAGCCGCCGCCCACCTCTCTTGCTCAGGTACAGGAGGGTCTCGTCCCATTGGCTCTCCTTGGCAAACACGGCGCTTCTCAGATGGAAGCCCACATGCTCCAGGAGCCTCTTCCGGGCCAAAAACGTCTCGCGCTCTCCAGGCATCAGCGCATGGAAAGGGCAGTGGGCAATCTTCCGGTCCTGCAGTACAGCACAAGGTCACCATTGGGGACTGCGAGAGTGACCCTGGGTGAGCAAGGGCCCTTCCCTCCCAGCAGAGGCCAGCCGGCTCACACTCAGCCCTGAGGGCTGGTTCTCTCCCCACTGTCCGGGGCTGGCATTGGGCCCCAGCTTTACCCAGGGAGGCCAAGCCCCACCTCCCTCACCAGTGAGGCCCAGAGCAGTACCTGGAAGAATCGGAAGTAGCCATAGTCAACAGCCGTGCCCACTGCCACCTTGTCCCCCTGGGTGAGGATCACAGGCTTCAAGATGTCGGCTCCATGACTAATGAGTCGGTCGATCTGTGGAGAAGAGAACCCTGCATCACTGGGCCGTGTCCACTGGGCCGTGTCCATGCCCAGATGCAGAAACCTGGGTCATGAGGCCAACGGCTTCTGGGCCCTGTCCACATACTTACTAGATGCCGAAGGGCAGGGCAAGGGGCTGTAATCATCTGCACCCCCACAAGGATCAGCTTTGCAGGTGCAGGAGAGTCAGCAAGATTTGTAGGACAGGGCTGGGTCCACAGAGCCCAGGCTGGGCCGCCCCTCTCAGAATCCTCCCTGTCCCACAACCCACAGCACAATGGACTACACCAGAGTCTGCTGAGGCCTGACTACACCCTGATCCCCCAGATTTGGCAACAAGACTGCGGGTCTTGTTCTTCATCCTATCCCAAAATGATAGGCCAGACAGCAAATGCGGTGTGCATGTGGGGTGTGTCTATATGAATGTGTGCACATGCATGTGTATGGGTGTGCATGTATGGGTGTGCACACATGTGTGCCTGTGTGCGCACATGCCTATACGGATGTATGGGTGTATACATGTGTGTGTGTGCATGTATGCATGTGTGACTAAGTGTGCCTGTGTGACTGTGTGTGCATGCATGCATATATAGGTGTATGAGTGCACATGTGTACATGGGTACATGTGTCGTTTATGCACGTGTGCGTGTATGCATGTGTGACTGTGTGTGCATGCATGCATATATAGGTGTATGAGTGTTCGTGTGTACATAGGTACATGTGTCATTTATGCACATGTACATGTATGCATGTGTGACTGTGTGTGCCTGTGTGACTGTGTGTATGCATGCATATATAGGTGTATGAATGTACATGTGTACATAGGTACGTGTCGTTTATGCACATGTACATGTATGCATGTGTGACTGTGTGTGCCTGTGTGACTGTGTGTGCATGCATGCATATATAGGTGTACATGTGTACATGGGTACATGTGTCATTTATGCACGTGTGCGTGTATGCATGTGTGACTGCGTGTGCATGTGTGACTGTGTGCATGCATGCATATATAGGTGTATGAGTGTACATGTGTACATAGGTACGTGTCATTTATGCATGTGTGTGTATGCATGCATATATAGGTGTACGAGTGTACATGTGTACATGGGTACATGTGTCGTTTATGCACGTGTGCGTGTATGCATGTGTGACTGTGTATGCCTGTGTGTGCATGCTACACACTAGCAGGGACATGATGAGGGTTGCACGTGACCCCTCAACCCCCATGGAGGCCTCTTGCTCTCTGCATCTGTGTTTAGCATTCATTCTACAACAATACAGGGGCGCCAAAAAATGTCTACACATTTTAAGAAGGGAAAAAGCTATCACAATTGTAATGTTCAATATATATCAGTAACATCTGTTATCTTGTATGCTGTATCTTGTATTTCCTATAATTGCAGAATATTACAATTTTAATATAGGTTTTTTCCTTTCTTAAAATGAGTAGATTATATATATATATTTTAGTACCCTCTGTATATGTAATGAAAGCTACTTGATATAAGAGAAACAATGTTATATAAAAAATATAAAAATGTGGGGCACAGTGGCTCACACCTGTAATCCCAGCACTTGGAAGGCCAAGGCGGGTGGACTGCCTGAGCTCATAGGCTTGAGACTGAGACCCTGTCTCTAAAAAATAGCCGGGTGCTGTTGTGGTACCTGTAGTCTCAGCTACTCAAGAGGCTGAGGCAAGAGAATCGCTTGAACCTAAGAGTTTGAGGTTGCTGTGAGCTAAGATGCAAGGGCGCTCTATCGAGGGTGACCAAGTGAGACTATGTCTCTTAAAAAAAGAAGTAAAAATATTGCATGTGTTTTCTGATCAATAAAAAGAATTATGAGTTATAAAAATAGGATTTTTATTAAGCAGAAAATAATTTTGCCTAATTTAAAGGCTTTAGAAGTTGTTTTTATTAAATAAATAAATAATAGAGATATTGAGTGGATATAAAAGTTGGGGGGAAATGATAAAATTTAAAGAGTTATAGAAATCTTACCTTATAGTTGATCATGATTAAATAGATCTGTCCATAATGTCGTATTTTTTTTTCCAGGGCTTTTTTCCTGGAGGATTTTTTATTGCTATTTTGATCTAATTGCTCATTTGGGGTCTGTTTAGAAGTTCTACTTCTTCCAGATGGAATTTTGATAAGCTATGCGTTTCCAGGATTTTGTCTATGTCTTCTACATTTTTTATTTTAGTCCATAGACATTTTCATGGTGTTTTCAGATGATCTCTGTATCTCTATGGAATCAGCTGTAAGATCTTCTTCTTCATTTCTGGTTCAGCTCACTTGGGTCCTTCTCTTCTCTTCCTGGCTAATGGACCAAGAGGTTATCAATTTTGTTTATCTTTTCAGGGAATGTACTTTTTTTTCATTGATCCCTTGCATTTTGTTGTTGTTGGTTTGGTTGTCATTTGGTTTCATTCTGCTGTGACCTGAGTTATTTCCTTTCTTTTGCTGGCTGTGCGTTTGGTTTGCCTTTCCTTTTTTTGGTTCCTTGAGATGAGTCCTGAGATTGTTAATGTGTGCTCTTGCTGCCTTTTTGATATAGGCACACCGCTGTATTAAAATTAACTTTAACACAATACACTAACGCAAAAATAAAAATTGGTTTTCTCTTTCGAACAAGATTTTCAAGTAATATTAATAGACATAGTAAAAACTGTTATTCACCCTTTTGAATAAACTAAAAAAGAGAGAGGGAAAAGAGAGACAGATTCAATTTGCCTCTTTGTTAGCTAGCTTTCCAGCTTTTTTTTATTGACTCTTGCTGTTTGGGAAACTAAGTCCCCTCTCTATTATTTTATTTTATTATTTATTTTTGAGACAGAGTCTCATTCTGTCACTCCAGCTACAGGGCAGCAGCATCCCTGTAGCTCACTGCAGCCTCAAACTCCTGGGCTTGAATTATTCTCTAGTCTAGCCACCCAAATAGCTAGTAGTACAGGTGCATAACACCTCACCTAGCTACCTTTTCTTTTTCTTTTTTAAAATTTCACTTATCTATCTATCTATCTATTGGTAGAAATGGGGTATACCAGATATACCAGCTATAATCTCAGATATACCATTGCTTTTTCTCAGGCTGGTCTCAAACTCCTGAGCTTCAGGAATCCTCCTGCCTCGATTACAGCTGTGAGCCATTGACCCCGGTCACCTCTCTATTACAGATCAAAATCTTTGCCCTTAAAATCTTAAAGTTATCACTTTGGCTAAATAAATATTATTTAATAGTAATAATAGTAATCCTGTTTTATGATAAAAAAAAATGTTTCAGACCTTTGATATTTGACAAACTTCCCAAAATCAAAATTCTATATTCAGTCTTTTTGACCTAAAACTAGTTTTGAAAAATAGTCCGAGAGAGAACTATTTGGCTTGTTTAGTATGTTTAGTATGTTGAAACTACACAAGAAGCATCGTCAAATACAAAATGGTGTTTAACTTTCTTGGATTACATTTATATAGATATGTATGTGTTCCAAAGTTGTATGAGATCCTATAATTCTGATATGTTCTGATGTATTTATCAATAGTAATGATGGTTATTATGTTAAATTTTGATGTGCCCAATACCTTAACCAAATTTCTTTGTCAACTGACTCTTTAACCACAATATTCTAAGACTTTTGTCATCCACAGACAATTATTATTTCACTTTGATTCTTCTCAAAAAGTGTTTTGTAACTGTGATTCAAAATTTGTCTCTCCAAGGAAATTTATAGAAAGAACATGTACTTTTAATTACATGTGCAGTCAATAACTTTGGAGATCATACCATTCAAACTAAAGAAAAAAGCAGGGAAACTGGGTGCAGTGGCTCACGCCTGTGATCCCAGCACTCCGGGAGGCCAAGGTGGGGGATCACTTGAGCTAAGGAGTTCAAGACCAGCCTGAACCAGAGTGAGACCCCATGTCTACTGAAAATAGAAAAAAAAAAAAAAACCAAATTGCCAGGCATAGTGACCAGTGCCTGTAGTCCCAGCTGTGCAGGGAGCTAAGGCAAGATTATTGCTTGAACTCAAGATTTTCAGGTTTCTGTGAGCTATGATACCACAACACTCTACCCAGGAGGGACAGACTGTGACCCTGTCTTAAAAGAAAAAAAAATTTCCCAGACTTTAAACCAGGTGCATTTGTGAAGACCACTAACCCAAACTCAAGCAAAACCAAAATTAATCAATTTTTCATGACTTTTGTCTAAACATTATTGATTCTCCTTATGTTTTGTTTTCCAGAAGCCAAAACTCTTTTTCCTTCTTTTTTTTTTTTAATTTTTTTTGTTTTGAGACAAAGTCTCACTATGTCACCCTCAGTAGAGTGCTGTGGCGTCACAGCTCACAGCAACCTCAAACTCTTGGGCTTACGCAATTCTCTTGCCTCAGCCTCCTAAGTAGCTGGGACTGCAGGCGCCCACCACAACACCTGGCTATTTTTTTGTTGCAGTCGTCATTGTTGCTCAGCTGGCCTGGGCCGGGTTTGAACCCACCAGCCCTTGTGTATGTGGTTGGCACCATAACCACTGTGCTACAGGCACCAAGCCCTTTTTTTCCTTCTTTTGAGCTATTCATAGCCATAAATTGGCAAAAGACATTTTTGTTAACAATTTGAAACATTTATTTCTCTACTTGATTTCTTCTGAATTTGGAAACTTATTTTTAAGTATTCTTATTTTATGGCAATATAGGTATTTGCACAAGTTCATTAAGAATTGTTTTCTTTTATGAAAGGATAAAATTAAAGATACTGGTTATTTTACCAAGGCTTTGGCTAGTATGGTATATTTTCAGATATTACCAGATTGCTTTGAGGAATTAGGCCAATAAGAACACTCTGAAAACCTGTTCCAATGCCTCATCTCACCAGAATATCACTTTCTGAGAAGTCCAGGAGCCCCAAGGTACTTTGCTATCTCAAAATTTACCCAACCTATACAGGTATCTATAGGCTTTAAGCCTAACCTGAGATTTCTTATTAAAAAAACAAATTCCAGGCTTAGCACCTGTAGCTCAAGCAGCTAGAGTGCCAGACACATACACTGGAGCTGGTGGGTTCAAATCCAGCCGGCGCCCGCCAAACAACAACGATGACTACAACCAAAAAATAGCTGGGCGTTGTGGCAGGCGCCTGTAGTCCCAGCTACTTGGGAGGCTGAGGCAAGAGAATCACTTAAGCCCAAGAGTTTGAGGTTGCTGTGAGCTGTGACACCACAACATTCTACCCAGGGCAACAGCTTGAGACTCTGTCTCAAAAAAAAAAAAAAAAAAATTCCAGCAAAATAAATTTTAGAAAGAAAGCCGATATGGCCAACAATTATTCTTACTCTACTCTATGCAAATAATCAAGCCAAGCATATGAGATTGAAATCTATTTTGTAAATAAATTGGTTCTACTATGATTTTTCTTTAGTAAAAATGAGCAACTGGAGAGAGAAAATTGTCTCTAAAGACCCATTATTTAAATTTTAGCCTTAATAAGTTTCTTGTTATTACTTGTCCAAAGTTTCAATTAAATTTTGGGTTGTTCCTTGACTGCATAAAAAAAGTTGTAATTTTCTTCATGATGTTTTTATTTGGCTCCCTAATGGAATAGATTCCTTCCTTTCTTCCATTCTAACACCCCTGAAGAGATTTTTATGGGTTGAGGCTAATGAGTGCCTGTCTACACTCATTCTTCTCTGGCCCCAGACGTTTAATTGACTGTCAGCCTTTATGCTCTAAACTTCTCCTCTAAAGGGACCTGGGGACTACTAACCACACCATCCTGGACACAATGGGACAGAATCAAGTTTGGTCACTGACGTTGCCTGTGGCATATCTTGGCCAAAAGTGGAGCCTGTGAACTAAAGACAAACCCCAAGCCTCTCACTGACTGAATGGACCCCATCTCAGCCAAGAGAACCCCAAAGAAACCTTGAAACTGAGTTCCCAGCCATGATGCATCATGTTAAACCCCCTTTCCTACCCCACTGTGGCCATCAGTCTTTATTTCCTAAGGCCCAGACAGACATTCTTTCCTGATAAAAGGCCACCAACCTCAAAGTGACTTTAATGCCCTATGGACTCGTGCAGGGAGGGCTTCCTGCCCTATGTCACCTTTCTGACACGGGGGCTAGGCAGCCATTTTTAAACATGGACCCCCATGAGCAGCCCCCATGCGCAGGTGTAGAGTTCTCTTTTCATAGGTACTCTCCACGATTCTCATGGCTTGTTAAATATGTACACAGAGCATGCCAAAAAAAGTGTATAAATTTTAAGAAAGAAAAAAAACTGTATTAAAATCGTAATACTCTAATCTCGTTTGCCTTCTGTCATTATAAGAGATACAAGTGACAATATACAAGGTAATAAACATTATTGGCATATACTGAGTATTACAATTTTAACATAGTGTTTTCCTTTCTTAAAAGGTGTGTACATCTTTTTGGTACCCACTGTATTTAGCCACCCATCCAGAATAAAGTCCTGTCCCCTTTGTCCCTCCCTTGAAGCACTGGTACCCTGGCTGGGAGCCCTGTTTCCAAGGCTGGCAGAAGGGCCATCAGGGGTTGTAGACTTTATGAGGAATGAAGCTCTCATTTCCAAATTATAAACCTCATTTTTGTTTTTCTTTCAATTAACACACCAAAACAACTAGGCTCTGCCGCAGCCTGAACAGCAGATCACAGTGGAGGCTGAGGCTCCGAGGAGCAGGCAGCCCAGGCCACAGGCAGAAGGTCCTGCGTGCCCATGGTCTGTGTCCAGTGGACTCTGAGGGCAGCCAAACCAAACCAAAACCAGACAGCAGAGGAGAGACAAGAATGAAAATGACAGCCCCACTACTGTCAGGAACTTAGACTTGAGACATTACATGCAACTATTTGGAAAGTCCCCTCTACCAGGGCACTGGGATCCCCGCAGGTGTGATCAAGCCAGGGGCACCCTGGTGGCTTCACCAAAACAAATACTGAAAATTAGTTGTTAAAATTCCTGGCTAGCACTATGAAATTCTTAGAAGAAAACATAGGAGGAAAGCTTCGAGACATTGGCTTTTGCAGTGAATTCTTGGATAATGACACCATACACACAGACAACAAAAGAAAAAATAGACAAATTGGACTTCATGAAAATTAAAACATTTTGTGAGTCAAAAAATACTTAACATAGTAAAACTCACAGACTGGGGGAGAAAACGTGCAGATCACATACGTGATTAGGGATTAACATTCAGAATATATAGAAAACTCCTAAAACTCAACAATAACAAAAAACAATCTGACTGAAAAGGCAGGCAAGGATTTGAATAGAGATTTTGCCAGAGAAGATATGCAAAGGGCTAAGGAGCACCTGAGAAGGTCCTCAGTGTCACTCACTGCCAGAGAAATGCAAATGAAAACCACAGGGGGACACCACTTCACACCCAGCAGGATGGCCACATCAAGAAAACAGAAAATACCAGGTGCTGGCAAGGATGTCAGTGGAACCCTTGTGCTGGGTTATAAGATACAAAATCCACCTTTGCTGGGGGATGCAAAATGGTGCAGCTGCTGTGGAAAACGCTACATTGGTTCCTTCAAAAATTAAACATAGAGGGCGGCACCTGTGGCTCAATGGGTAGGGCGCAGGCCCCATATACTGTGGGTGGTGGGTTCAAACCCAGCCCCAGCCAAACTGCAACAAAAAATAGCCAGGCATTGTGGCAGGCGCCTGTAGTCCCAGCTACTCAGGAGGCTGAGGCAAGAGAAGCACCTAAGTCCAGGAGTTGGAGGTTGCTGTGAGCTGTGTGACACCATGGCACTCTACCGAGGGCAATAAAGTGAGACTAATTTACTATTTAATCCAGCAGTCCCACTCTGGTATATACGCAAAAGGACCAGAGGCAGGGTGTGGGAGAGACAGTGGCGCCCTCACATTCAGGGCAGCGTCATTCACTGTAGCAATAGTGGGGCATAGCCCACACATCCACCCACAGACGAATGGGCAGGCAGAATGGTTCTGTCCATACAGTGGGGTATAATTCAGCCTTAAAGAGAAGGAAATTCTGACACATACTACAACACTACTCCAACACAGCTGAGGCATGCAGACAATGTGCCTGGTGAAATAAAGAACAAAACAGCCAACTCCATATGATCCCACGGGGCTGAGGACCCAGGAGGAGTCGGATTCACAGAGACAGAGCGTAGAGTGGTGGGTGCCAGGGCTGGTGGGGGCATAGGGACTTCATCATTCAATGGGGACAGAGGTCCAGCATGCAAGAAGGAACAGTTACAGCGATGGCAGTGAAGGCTGCACAACGTGAACAGACGTAATCGTCGTGAGCTGTGCACCTGTGGTGGTGAGGATGGTAACGTTTATGGCATGTGTACGGTACCATAATTTTTTTTAAAGGCATATACAGCATGACCATATTTGGGCAAAAAAAAATAAAAAACAAAAACATCTATAACCATCCCAGCAAATACTCATGACAAGCTGTAAATGAAGTCACGTTCCTTCCTTGGGTAAAGCACAGCTGTGAGAGACAGACAGAAGACACTGGGACCTCCCTGATGTCAGGAGCAAGGCAGGGACACGACTGCTCAGACTGAACCTGGCTGAGGCAATGAGGAAGGAAAAAAGAATAGATGCAACGTACTGGGAAGGAAGGGACATCATCATTTTTTTCCTGACAGATATTTCTTCACTTAAAAAGCCCTAAAGAATCCATTGGACAACTCAGACTAATAGGAATTCAGTTTGGTGCTCAGATAAAAGTCTAGACAGTCAGACTATTGAACCCTGAGAGATGTGAGAAAAATAAATATATAGATACTATAGAAATAACAAAAACAGGCCATGCACCATGGCTCATGCCTGTAATCCCAGCAGTCTGGGAGGTCAAGAAGGAAGGATCCCTTGAGGGCAAGAGTTCGAATCCAGCCTGAGCAAAGTGAAACACTATCTCTACAAAAATTAGAAAAATTAGCCCAGCACCAGTGGTGTCTGTAGTCCCATCTACTCAGAGACTGAGGCAGGAGAATGGTTTGAGCCCAGGAGTTGGAGGCTACAGTGAGCGGTGATGATGCCACGGAACTCCAGCAGGGGCAACAAGCAAGACTCTGCCTCAAAAAAAAAATTAATTCTGCACGTTAGCATTTTTATAACTGGCTACAGTATACACAAAATAAAAATGTTGTAATCATTGTGGTAATTTGATGTGATTCATCTGTTTGCAATGTTGGAAGTATTTTTGAAAATGAGATGTTTTTTCTCATGATATTTGCTAAATGTGTAATAGAGTTTGAACACAGAAGTGTGTCATTGATGCCTCCCTCAGGGAGTGAGCCAGGTGCCAGAGCACCGCCCATGGGCCCACACTGTGCAGGTGTAGCCAGGGCAGGCAGCCTAAGCTAAGCCCATGCCCCAAATCCACAGACTGTGTCCATAGCCAGAGCCAGGGATGCTGAACACTCACTGAGACTCATCCAGGTCCCCCGTCCCCCAACTGTGGGGCCCTCATCACACAGCCACTGCCATCATCCAGGTTGTTAAACACAGTGGAGAAATGGCAGTAAATCCAAAAGGCCTGGACACAGTGCTCAACTGCACTTGGGAAATCTGGAAGGAGGGGCAGCGGGACAGCCTCCATCAGGCAGGAGGGCCAAGGGCAGAATCAAAGGAGAGGGAGTCCCCTAGGAAATGTGGACATTGTAAGACAGCAGTCCCACTGGGGCCCAGTGCAGGAACCTGTCAGGGGCACCACCAAATAGCTACATCCTGACTTCTCTGGTGTGGTGTAAAAGCAGCCCTGCCCTGGGGAAATGTGGCCGAACATGAGGGACAGAGTCACATGCTCTACAGTGTGGATCTACAGACACAGAGACAGACAGATAGACACCGAGAGAGACAGTCAGACCCAGAGAGAGACAGTCAGACATGGAGACAGTCAGACACAGAGAGAGACAGTCAGACACAGAGAGAGGCAGATGCAGAGAGAGACAGTCAGATATGGAGAGAGACAGTCAGACACAGAGATAGACAGTCAGACATGAGAGAGACAGTCAGACATGGAGACAGATGCAGAGTCAGACACGGAGAGAGACAGTCAGACATGGAGACAGACAGTCATACATGGAGACAGACAGTCAGACATGGAGAGAGACAGTCAGACACAGAGATAGGCAGATGCAGAGAGAGACAGTCAGATATGGAGAGAGACAGTCAGACACAGAGATAGATAGTCAAACATGAGAGAGACAGTCAGATACAAGAGACAGTCAGACATGAGAGAGACAGTCAGATGCAGAGAGAGAGTCAAACATGGAGAGAGACAGACACAGAGAGAGAGACAGTCATACATGGAGAGAGACAATCAGACATGGAGACAGATGCAGAGAGAGATAGTCAGATATGAGAGAGACAGTCAGACATAAGAGAGACAGTCAGACATGAGAGAGACAGTCAGATGCAGAGAGAGAGTCAAACACGGAGAGAGACAGACACAGAGAGACAGTCAGACATGGAGAGAGACAATCAGACATGGAGACAGATGCAGAGAGAGACAGTCAGACATGGAGACAGACAGTCATACATGGAGACAGACAGTCAGACATGGAGAGAGACAGTCAGACACAGAGATAGTCAGACATGAGAGAGACAGTCAGACATGGAGACAGACAGTCAGACATGGAGACAGACAGTCAGACATGGAGAGAGACAGTCAGACGTGGAGAGAGACAGTCAGACATGGAGACAGACAGTCAGACGTGGAGAGAGACAGTCAGACACAGAGATAGACAAGCAGACATGAGAGAGACAGTCAGACATGGAGAGAGACAGTCAGACGTGGAGAGAGACAGTCAGACGTGGAGAGAGACAGTCAGACACAGAGATAGACAGTCAGACATGAGAGAGACAGACATGGAGAGAGACATTCAGACATGGAGAGAGACAGTGATACATGGAGAGAGACAGTCAGACATGAGAGAGACAGTCAGACATGGAGAGAGACAGACATGGAGAGAGACAGTCAGACATGGTGAGAGACAGTCAGACACAGAGATAGACAGTCAGACATGAGAGAGACAGACATGGAGAGAGACATTCAGACATGGAGAGAGATAGTGATACATGGAGAGAGACAGTCAGACATGAGAGAGACAGTCAGACATGAGAGAGACAGTCAGACATGGTGAGAGACAGTCAGACACAGAGAGAGAGACAGAGACAGAGAGGGCTAGTACAGTAAAATGTTAGTGAATCTATGTGAGGGATATAGTGTCATTATAATGTTCTTTCCATTTTTCTATCAGTCTGAAAAATAGTAATACATAGTAATTAAATAAATGGGAAAAAAGACTGGTCAGCTGATTTCAGGTCTGAGGCAAGAATATACAAGGTGCCTGAGAAAGCAAGGTGGGGGTCAGAGGCCATCTGGTTTGGGGGGTGGCCGCTGGGGACCCTGACCCAGGACAAGGCTCTAGTGCAGCAGTTCTCAACCTGTGTTAAGGGGCCGTGGCATTAGGAAAGTCGAGACCCACTGCTCCAGTGGCTGCTCTGCCCCCAACACCACTCCGCTTCCTCCATTCCAGATTCTGCAGAGATGAAGCTGGCGCTCCCAGAGCCTCCCCCGTGTCTGTATCCTTCTCTACTCGTGTAGACAGACTGATACACGAGAGACTGGCCATCAGTCCTGGTCCCCTGAAGCCCAGAGGACACAGGGGGGAGTCCAGAGTTGTGCTGGCACCTATAAGCATAACCGTGTCTCCTACACCACCCAGGAGCAGCAGGTGGTACCCCCCACGTGCTCTGCCTTGAGGAGGGCAGGATCTCAGGACAGGACAGGGCCTAAAAGCAGGACCAGGAATACGCTCTCAGGACAGAGTCATAGCTCTTGGAAGAAAAGTCATGCTTGTGAAGTCCAACAGCCTTGCAGGTGCCTGGCTCACCCCCACCACCAGCTAGCTGGGGACCAGAGCGTGGACCAAGATGGCTTAGGGACATGGGTCGGGGGTAGAGAACAGGTTGGTACAGAGCCAGAAACCCTAGTGGCACAGCCCACAAAGGCTTCCAGAGCCAGGGGGTGGGAGGGACACCTGAGGGACGTGCCCCAGCAGGCAGGAGCCAGAGGGCCTCAGTAGCTTCTGGGCTCTCAGGTTTGCATCTCAAGAAAGCCACCCTCCCCCCACCCCCCCACGAGGAGACAGCAGGTGCGTGTGCCAGGCTTCCCAGCTTGGGACACAGATGGAGCTGGAGTTGTGCAGCAGCACCAGTGAGGGCCTGTGTCTGTCTTGAAGACTGTTTTCACTGAGACAAGCTCTGGGGAACTGGTTTGGCCTGTTGAATGATTCTGCCACTTCCCATTTTTTAAAGAATATAAAATATTAAAGGCAAGGCAGTATTTTGTCCTTTCTCGACCATTTAGACCACCAAGGCTTGGAGAGCAAAAATGATCCACCACCCACCAGGAACAAAGATAAGACGAAGGGGTCCACTAAGGGGTGCACAGCCCCAGAACCCTTGTGCCCCACAGCACCCAACCCACCCCCTTCCCCAGCCTCAGCCCTCCCCCTCCCCAGCCCATTCCCTTCCCCTTCCCCAGACTCCAGCCCTCCCCCTCCCCACCCCATTCCCTTCCCCCTCCCCAGCCTCAGCCCTCCCCCTCCCCAGCCCATTCCCTTCCCCCTCCCCAGACTCAGCCCTCCCCCTCCCCAGCCCATTCCCTTCCCCTTCCCCAGACTCCAGCCCTCCTCCTCCCCAACCCATCCCCCTCCCCAGCCCTTCCTCTCCTCCTTCCCCAGACCCCAGTCTTCCCCTTCCCAGCCCATCCCTTTCCCCAGCCTTCATTCCTCCTCCTCCCCCTTCCCCAGTCCTCGATCCTCCCCCTCCTCCTCACCAGGGCCAGTTTGCCATCCACACTTCTCTGGTGCTCGTAGTTCAGGTCACAGGCCACACACAGGGCACTGCCCAAGCCTTTGGTCAGGGGCAAGTTGGGGTCAACCCCCTGGGACAGGAGCTCCTTCACAACCTGGGCACACAGGCAGGCCCATTAGGAGCCACCACATCACCGCCCCTTATTGAGGGAGAGACCCAGAGTCCGGCCACTCCAGGACTGAGCCCTGGACACAGAAGTCCTACTGCAGGCACACCTGGGTAATTCTCCTGGGTCCTACCCAAAGGTCCATGGCTGCCCTGTCTCACAGAGCAGGACACTGGGTCAGGAGGGTCACACAGCTGGTTCCTTAGGGAACGCCTGATTCCTGCACTTTCTCTCTGCACGGCCCAGACGGGGATGCTCTAACGTGGCCCTGGCTCCCAGCCTGCTTTCCCACAGGGCAGGTCCCCCTGTATGGTCAGAGCGTAAATGTGTGCTTCCTGGATGTCTGTCCTATTCCTGGTGTCACTGTGATCCCTTAACCAGATACAGAAAGAGGCACATCTTGCTCATGACTGTGCCTCCCAGGAACCCAACAGCAAGAGCAGATGCAGCCAGACATGAGTCACTAGTGCTCAGCCCTCAGAATGGAGCTGTCTTCCCTCCACACCCCTGCCTCTAAGGGAGCCAAGCACTGAGCAGGGGCCCCTACACCTTGTTGGATGAATGGTTCAAAGCATGAGAGGAGAGAAGGGCCAATTGGCCCCTGCAGAAGCTGCAGAAGCCTGGCCCATATCACCAGCATATTCAGCTTATGCAGATCTCTGCTGAAATGTCACCTCACCAGAACAGCCCTCCTTGCCACCCTACTGAAGCCTGCCCATCCATCACTGACTGTCTCCTCAGCAAGTTTTACTTTCTTTCTTTCTCTTTTTGAGACAGAGTCTCATTCTGTCACCCTTGGAAGCGTGCCGGGGCTGCATAGCTCACAGCAACCTCAAACTCTTGGGCTCAAGCAATTCTCTTGCCTCAGCCTCCCAAGTAGCTGGGACTATAGGCACCTGCCACAACGCCCGGCTACTTTTAGAGATGGGGTCTCTCTCTGGCTCAGAATTCCTGGTCTGGAATTCCTAAGCTCAGACAATCCACCCACCTCGGCCTCCCAGCCTGCTAGGATTATAGGTGTGAGCCACTGCGCCTGGCCCGGCTTTGTTTTCTTCATAACACTGTCATCACCTAAGAGTATGTTACACACTAGCTTGTCCTTTGACTCCTCAATTAAGTGTAGGAGGATTGAGAGCAGGGACATTGCTTTATTTAATACCTACTGACTAAAATGGCACCCACCTGATGCATAGTAGATACTCAATAATCAAGAGTTAAATGAAAGAATGAATGGATGGATGAGTGGATTAATGAATGAAAGAATGGATGGACAGATGGATCAATGAGTGGGTAGAGTGTGGATGGATAAATGAGGATATGGGGAGTTAGATGGATGGACAGAGGGGAATGAAAGGATGACTAGAACAGTGGATGGACGGGTGGATAGGTAGCTGGACAGATAGATGAATGGTTGGGTGGAAGTAAGGTTGGAGGGATGAAGGGTGAGTAGATGGATGGGTGACTAGATGGATGAGCAGATGGGTGTCTGTGAGGGTAGATGTCTGGTGGTTATTGGAAGGAGGAATGGATGGATGATGAGTGGGCGGATAGATCAGTGAGTGGATGGGCGGATAGATGGACTGTTGAATAGATAGAAGGTGGGTGAAAGGAAGGATGAATGGATACCTAGATGGATGGATGAGTAAATGGCGGGATAGATGGAGAGATGGCAGCCTGAGTAGATGGAGAGAGATGAATAAGGGAACGCACGGATGGATGGATGGATGGATGGATGGATGGATGGATGGATGGATGGATGAACTGATAGGTATCTAGGTAGATAGATTGATAGTTGGATGGATGGATGAATAAATGAGTGGTTGGATTAGTGTGAACTGTCAAGTGGACAGACAGGTGGATGGTGAACAGTTGGGTGGGTACATGGCTAACAATATCAAATCCCAGTGACTAACTGGGAGTGGGGCACTGGACATGGAAACACCACAGGTGCACAGGTCCATGGGAGGAGAACATTCTCACCAGGTCATTCCCACTGGCAATAGACAGGGAGAGTGGGGAGTGGCCACTCCACAGCAGGTTAGGATTTGCTCTGTGAGAGAGAAGGAGCTGGACGACGTCCTTGGCACACTAGGGAGGTAGAAAGGCAGAAGCATGACGGTTAGGGAGCGCCCCACTGCCGAGTACCCAATAGTCATCACTAATCTAAATGCCATAAGATCAGTTTAGTTACTCAACTGCTACTTTCTTCAGCCCAGCACCTTGCCTGGCACACAGAAAGTATTCTATAATAAAATTTGGACAATCGGATAAATGGATGAGTGAATGGGTGGATGGATCTTCAAACTGAGATGTTTTTTGAAACATTCATCATTTCTGTAAGATATTGAGGCATAAACTGAGGTATAGTTTGCTTTCAATGGACAGGGGACAGTCAAGACCACATGACCATCTTGCAGGACACGGCACCAGGGATGACTGGAGGAGGCTCAGAGATCTCACAGAAACACCTGAGTGTCAATCACCCCAGAGCCTCTGGCTGGGTGAGGTGGCTTATACTCGCAGCCCAGCACATTGGGAGGCCAAGGTGGGAGGATTCTTTGAGCCCAGAAGTTCAAGCTCACTCTACAGTGAGCTATGATTGGACCACTGCACACTGGCCTGGTAACAGCTTCAGCTGAGGCAGGGAATTTCTGCACTGGAAGGAGGGCCCATGCTTGCTCTCTTTACTTTTCTGCCCTTGTTCCCCAGGGATCCCTCTGCTTTCCTATTTGCTCAGAAGCCAGCAGCATTCTTGCTCCCCTTTGGGAAATACCCATTTTGCAACCCTCAGCTTCTCTCTTCTCTTCTTGCTGTCTTGGAAGTGTTCTTGAGGAGTTGCCCTTTGTAGCTCCTATTTCCCCCTACCCCCCAAGGACTCTTCCTGGGTCTAGCTCCCATGCTGTGCACTGAGACTGCTTCCCCCGTGTGTGGCAGACCTGTGGCTGGCTGGTCCAACCTCTGTGCCCCTCTCTTTCCCGCGGCACCCCTGGCCGGGCCAGTGAGGTGCCAGCATAAGTCTGGTGAGGGCCTTGTGGGAAAGCAGCCCCTCCTTCCTCTTCCTACTGGAACGCAGATGCAATGGCTGGACTGCTACAGCCCTCATGACCTCCACACTGTGATCTCACCTGGTGATCCTTCCTCTGCCTTATGATAGAGTCACAATTAGTGTTCGCTAACCCTAATTCCCCATAACTCTCCCAAATGTGCAACCAGTAGAAAGGATGCAGCGCCTGAGTGGGAAAGCACTGTGATGAGCCCAGGGCTGGTGCATAGTGGCCGGGGGTCTGGCCAGCCTGCCTTCTTGTAGTTGTGCTGCCCCCATTCCGAATGCGGGTTCATGGCACCCTTCAGGTGGTTCTGGTCAGGGTGGTGACCCTGTCCCTAACGAGGCCCCCAGGGGACCTGCTCCCTCTCCCCTATTCCCCCAGAAGCCCTGGCTGCTCACAGCACCATCCACAGGCCCGCTCTCACACCCTTGGCACTCCCTCACATGTGCCCTCACACACTGCCTGTCCGGACCACACAAGTACGCAGGCCCAGGGTCATCATCTCCATCTTATGGGAGGGTAACCTGAGGCTCAGCTGGCTATGTGCCCCACAGCTGACTGGCCAGGCTGTACTGGCCACCACAGGGCAGAGCTAAGACCCGGCTGCCCAGTTTCTCCACACCCACCCAGCCATTCAGCCTCCTCAGAGTGCCTCCCTCTACCACTTCCTGGGCAAACCCCAGGGTAGGCAGGAGACAGCAGCCATAGCTGGTGGGATGCCACCCAGGGCTCTGGAAGATGGGGCCACCTGGACCTGAGTCAGAGGCCCCGTGATAATGGCAGATGGGGTAAGAAGCATAAGACAGCTACAGCCCGGCCAGAGGCTCCCAAACGTGCCTGATACAGCCCCCAGTGAGAACCCAGATCCAAATGGCAGCCAGGCTCCACACCTGTGTCTGCCTAGCACACAGACCCATGAACATGGTCTGGAACTTCAACACACAAGTTGTGCACATGCCCGAATTCTTCTTCTTTGACTTAAGCCTACTGCGTGCAGTTCCTCTGTTGGAAACTCTCCCTCCCTGAGGGAGGACGACTGAGAGTGGCTGTCCTCACCACATCAGCCAAGACCCCTGTGCTGCCTGGAGCCAGCACACAGAAAGACATTGTGCACGCGTGCCGTTCCCAGGCCCCCAATGCACACACTCACTGACCTACACGCATACGCCCATATACTCACATGCAGGTGCCTACAGACATGAGCACACAAAGACACGGATGCATACCCACAGCAAGCACAGCTGGGCCACTGATGCCTGTGTGCCCCGCCCTCCTGCCCTGCCTGGCTTTGCCTAGGTTTCAGGTGGTGACATACACACACACACCACACCCCACAGCCCTGTGCTCACCTTGCTGTTGCCTTCGCGCCCGCAGGCCACGTGCAGGGCTGTCCTGCCCCCTTCCTCTGGGACAGAAGACTGCGGCACGCTGTAGTAGGCACTGGGCGGGCCTGGCTCATTGCCAAGCTTCATGGTTGAGGACACCAGGTCCAGCTGTTTGCAAAAGTAGGTCAATACTGTCGCCTGGACCCCTATCAAGTGCCCAGAGACCTGCTGCCTGTGGGCAGAGCAGGCCCCAGACCCCAGAAAGCAGCACTGGGAGCATGTGAGCTTCCTTCCTGGACCGCAGGCCAGTGGCACATCCCAGGAAACTCTCCTGAGTGCAGACATCCAACCTCCGTGTGCCTGTCAACCAGACCCGTGAAACCCTCCCGAGTGCTGACGCCCGACCTCCATGTGCCTGTCACCCAGATCCGTGAAACCCTCCCAAGTGCTGACACCCAACCTCCATGTGCCTGTCACCCAGACCTGTGAAACCCTCCTGAGTGCTGACGCCCGACCTCTGTGGGCCTGTTAACCAGACCCGTGAAACCCTCCCGAGTGCTGACGCCCGACCTCCGTGGGCCTGTCACCCAGATTGGTCAGGGACATTCTGCAGCCTCCCCTCATGCGTCTCCCACACACTAAGCTGTGCAGGCCACATCCCCAGACATGTGCCCACACCCAACAGTTTCTGCTGCCTGCCAGGGCTTGCCCAGGCTGTGTGGGGTTCTGTTCCTGGTGGGGAAGGAAGACGGGGCTCACAGCCCAGGCCAAGGGGGCTTTTGGAGTGTGGAAAGGCTAGGAAGTCTCATGGCTGAGGGGGCTTTATTGCTGACCTTGTCAGTGGGGTGGAGAGACCATGGCAGTCCAGACACAGTTCTGCCAGTCACCCCAACTCCTGCCTCAGGGTACACCTGCACCCTGATCCCACTCACTGCCCACCCCCGCAGGCCTCCACGATGACTGTCCTCAGCCCCACCTCTGCTTCCGAGGCCACTGTAGCATCGTGGAAGCCCCCCAAGACAGCCAGCCTGCCCTGCTCCCTCCAGCCAGACACTGTCAGGCGAGTGTCACACCACTCAGCCACAGCCTGAGGGCTCCAGGGGCTCTGCAGCACCACAGCCCAGGTCCCCAGTCTTGGGCTATTCCTGTCACCCTGTCCACGTGAATACAGTGCTTGTCAACAGAAAGGAGCCAAGACCTCTCCCTGAGGACAGGAGACCATATCCTGCCCCATGGCCAACCACTGCCTTCAACACAGGCCAAAGGTGACCAGTGTCCTGACAACAGCCCACCTGTGCCTGGCACTTACTGAGCTCAGAGCCCACTTGGGGAGCCAGGCATTAGGTCCCGCTCAGGGCCCTGCCTCCTCAGGGAACAGCAGGTGAGAGGCCAAAGGAACACAGAGGGGGCTGTGAGGGACGGCCAGGGCAGGAGGGTGAGACAGTGGGCAGGGCAGGCCAGGCTCTACTGGAGGAGGCCCCAAGGACATGCTGGAAACCCCTCTGTCCATGAAGACGAAGCTTCTAAAAGGCATGAGGGGCCCCGATGCTCTGCTGAGCTGCCTGAATGAGCAGGTCCTTAACTCATTTATTTAAATTAGTTGTTTTTGGTCTCTTGATCTCTAACAAACCTATCATCCGGGTGGGTCATTCTGGACCTGCCCTGGCTCTGTCCCCCACATAGGAGGGGCCAGACGTGCTCGGTGGCACCTGTCTGAAAGGGACTCCTCCACCTAGCCACGCCCCCACTCCCTCCCACCTGCTATAAGACATGCGTGCACCTTGCCCGGCTTGTAGGTGTGGTCCTGGTCAGCGGCTTGGGCATCCACGTCAGTGACGGCATGCAGCAGTAGCTCCGTGATCTTGACGCCCTCCTCCCCAGGAAGGGCGGCAGCGATGTGCAGAGGGGTCAGGGCCCCCAGCTGCAGAGGGAAGGCAGTGATGGGGAGGCAGGTGAGCTCCTGGGAGGCCCAGATGCCAGGGACGGGCCGCCAACTTGTTCCTGTACCTGAGAGTAGATGGCACCCTCTCACCCTCGCCAGCCCCAGGAACTGCAGGACAAGGGGCCTTGAAGGCCATGGCAGGCAAGTGCCCACTAGTGAGTAAATGGCCTGAAAACTCTCAACATGCCTTGAAATCCACGTGTCCTTTTCCCTGAGACACTCGGCCTACCTGAGCCACAGGTAGGAATGTGGAGCCTGAGCTGGTGTGACTTTAAACCAACTGTCCACACGCTCCTCTAAGAAAATCCCCCTCCTGTTGCAGCTGTCCTGCTTCAGACGCCCCAGACTGACAGAGCACAGCTGCTGACCGGCCTCCTGACTCCAGCCCCTGACCTATCAGTTTTCTAGCCACAGTTCACCTCTGGCAGTCAGGTGAGAGTGCCCATGGAGGACAGCTCCGTGCACCCAGCACAGAGTTGGTCAGGGGCACCTGGTCCTGGGAGGCAGCCCAGTCAACCCGAGAGCCCAGCCAGAGCAGGCAGAAGACCACGGTCCAGGTAGACTCTTCCCAGCCTGCTCCCTCAGCCCTGCCCCCTAAACTATGACCTTGCTGAGGCAAGAAGGTCCCTCAGAGAGCACCCAGGAGGCCTCTCTGGGAGTGGTAGCAGACAGGCCTGAAAGGCAGGAAGAGTGATCAGCAGGCCTGAAAGGCAGGAAGAGTGATCAGCAGGAGGACTGGTCAGATAGACTTGATAGAGCAGCCAGTGACCCCCCGGGGCTGCCCACCTCCCCTGCTAGTGACCTGGGGGACCCAGGACCCAGAGGCCAGTACAGACTGTGCTCCTGGCACGAGCGTTGAGTCCCCACAGCTTGAGAGCAGGCCCTGAGTCACCACATATGGCCCAACATCTACAGCTGCAAGCAAGACCCTGGCTCCAGACCCAGCACTCAAGCAGAGGTGCACAGTGGGAGGAGCCCCACCACACAGCCAGGACCCTGCAGGACCTGACATGGGCACTGACACCAGAGGGGCTCAGACCCAGCTGGGCTGGGGAGCATGTTCTGCCCTGCAGGAGCTGCCACCAGGCATTGGAGAGGCGTAAGACAGAGTTTTCAAGCCTAAGCATTGAAATCATGACAACAACAATTGAGCTAAATAGCATGATGACTCAGCTGAGGGTGGATCCAAGACAAGAGACAAGTAAGCTAAAGAAGTTTCCCAAAATAGAGCAGGACAAAAAATTAGAAAACACCCTCTGGAAACAAAGCTTAGGAGACATCGTGGAGAGATTCAGAGTTCTACTGTCCATCAAGTGAGGTCTTCAGATGGACAGTAGAGAGAAGATTACAGAAAGAAATACTCAAGAAATAATGTAAGAAAACTTCACTGATCTGAAGCTCTTGCCCAGGGCCAAGTAAGACTGTCCTGCAAAGACGTGGGTCACGTGCATGCTCACTTCTCATTAAGTCCACAGAGGCTGGAAGAAAGTGAAGCTGCATCTACAGCATCCCAAGAGAAAACGATCTAAACCCAGCTGAGGCAGTATTCAAGCAATAATGACAGTTACATGGGACAGTTGCCAAGCACAGACCCTCTCAGCGAGGATGATCAGAGGCTCCTCTGCAGAGAGCACAAGGTATCTAAACCCACACACACACAGCAACCCAAGGCCTGCCAGGCAGGTGATGCTGGCAGCTGAGTGCTGGGCCGCAGGGAGGGGAGAGGCTGCAGAGAAGACTCCCAGTTCTCTCACTCTTAGAGGGTTTCTCCCCATGTATCGGTGAGAGCCCCCTGAGAGCAGGTGTATAGTCAGAATCTAGGAAAAACGTGGTTGTACCCAACCTGAAATGCAGGCATCCTGTCCCTAAGGGCCAAGACCCTAACATGGGGGCTCTGATACGCGGGCCACGTATAAGGAAGCAAAGCTGGTGAGGACAGACTGTGCTCCTGGCACGAATGTCAATGACCAGTTGGAAACATTTACACACTTAACCACTCTTTGGATTTCCCAGCCAGTCTAGAAAAATGAGAAGCGGCCACAGAACTCCTGCTCTGCTGCAGCCGAAGTCGCCATGCCCAGTGCATTTGGGCAGTGTGGCAGAGCTACAAGGGCCTCCAGGACCCCGAGCATGATGGGCAGGGTCTCAGTCACTTTATTCACGGCACCTTGGTCTAAGGAAAGATGCAGACAACATCAGCTGTCCATCCACTGGGGCATCCAGGTGAATGAACTGCTATCTAAATCCAATGAAATGCATACAGCTGTACCAAAAAAAAAAAAAAAAAAAAAAGGATAGGAGACTATACTGGCCTAAAGGGCTCCTCAAGATACACAGTTTATACTAAAACCAAAAACCATAGCACAGCAGAACACACAGGCATGCAAGGAGCCTTGGTGCGCAGGCTGAGAGCCCTTCTCCAGACGCCTGCAGTCCTGAAGAGTAGATGTGGGGCTGTTCTGTTTGTTTGGCGCCAGCTAATCCACAGCGCACGTCATGTGAATGGCCAGAAGGCCGTTTTTAGCTTCTACTTATCCTACACTTTACAACTGTGCGTGCATTTCCAGGAAGGTGTGTTAATGTCTCCACTGCAGGGCCCACCCTGCCCCTGCTAGGGTGGTCGCAGCACAAGCCCTGCAGGACCTGCCTCGGGCTGAATGAGTCCTCCCCCAGGTCCAAACAATGAGACCTGAAGGCCATTGTGGTGGTTATGAGGTGGGGCCTTGGGAGCCTGCGCCCTCCTGACAGGGCCAGGCCATCTCCAGAGAGGCTGGTCCAGCCTCCCGCTCTGTGAGTACCTGGTGTCCTACCCTGCAGAGGACACGGCATCAGGGTACTGTCAGGGAAGCAGAGAGCAGCCTCCACCAGATGCCTGGATCTCAAACTTCAAATACATTCCTGTTCATAAATCACCCAGGCCTGGATATCTAGCTAAGGCAGCACAGATGGACTCAAACAGACCTTCAGAAACCAGAACATCCCAAATCCTGAATATCCCAAATGCTGGCAGAGGCCTTGCCGTGCCTGGAGGTGGACCAAGCAGTGCCTAGGGTACAGGGCACTGCCCTCTGGTGCCCGAGTGTTGCCCTGTGTGACGGCCATGCTGGCCCCAGAAGCTTCTCGGCCTGCGCCTAGGGAGGAGAGGGCATTTCCATGCAGCCCAACCTACTCAAATAGCTTAATGTAGAAAAACCTTCCCTCTGAAAGATGAGCATGTAAGTGATGTATCCTGGTGGGAATAATGGCTGGATGGACAAAGGAAGGGATCAAGGATGTTTGTGCCAAGTTTAGCCATTGTGACCTTAGCCAGAATCAAGGACAGAGCTCAATCAGTAAATGTGAAACATATGAAATTATCATGGGTCTTGATCAGAAATTCTATTTTCAGCATAACCTTGTACTCGGAAGGCTGGAGCTACACTCTAGCAAAGCAGCCTAGGGGATGAGACCTGCCTGCCCTCAGGCACAAGAGCACAAGCCTGGTGCCCAGAGAGCTTCCAGCAACTAGGCCTTCAACGGGGCTTAAATGGGTAATTGGACATGTTTACACACCAGACAAGAAAAAGTGAATTTCACAGCAAAGTGGCCTGGGTGCACTGCCAATGTGCATGACGCGCCTCTTCTGGAGCACCCGTAGGTAGCCCTGGTGCTAGATTATGCCATCCATCTGGATGTCGCGGTTTGCATCTGGAGTGTGGCCTGGACAACTGACACATGATCATGGTGATTCAGGCTGGATCTCGAATTAGGAAGTGACTGCGGCCCTTTGAGATGTCAAGGCAGTGAGTCCACAGCAAGTCTGCAGAAGCACTAGCCTTTCTTCTCTCTTTACAGAGCTGGAACCCAGTGTGAGTTAACTTACAAGCAAGTCCTAGCACGCGCTTGCTAAACGCTGAGTGGTGGGGAGAAGCGTCCCTGCAGGAAGGCCACAGCCTCCCTCTGTGGGCAGGTACAGTAGTTCACGTTTTCTTTAGAAAAAAATATAAAATCACATCCATGTGTGTCTCCCCTTTAACAAAAATCTGTTTCCTTCTCAGCTACACAACTTGCTGACTGAGCCTGCCAGGCTAAAGATAGAAGGTGGAGGCCAGAGCCCTCTGCCACCCCCTGCAGGTGGCTGCCGCTGCCTCCCAAATGCAGGTCACCTTCTGGACACCGGAGACCCTCTACAAACTCTACAGGGCATAAGGCACTATGACAACTAAGCCAGCTTACAGGGCCTAGCTGGTGACTCCCCTCTAGTGGTGGCCCAGGACCAGCCCCCACCTCTGCCAGCTCCTACCTTGGGGGGGAACCGGATGTCAGTCCTTGCCCTGTGCTCCAGCAGCAGCCGCACGGCATCCACGTCGCCAGCCTTGACGGCGAGAAACAGGACCTGCATAGGCACCTGGCACAGGTTGGGGTCGGCGCCTCGCTGCAGCAACAGCTTGATGGTCCGCCACCTGTTTCTGTGCCTGGGGGAGAAGTGGGACATTGTCACTGCCGGGTCATAGCCTCAGGGATAGGACCCCCAAGGACAGGCGGGGCAGTGCTGGGGGTGGGGATGTGTGGGAGGGTGCTGTGTGGTGTGTCTGCTACAGACCACACACTCACACACTACACACATCAGGGGACAGACCGGTGGGATGTGGGCCTCAGCAGAGACTGGGCAGGTGGACAGGGCCAGGCAGCCCCACTGGGAAGCTCCTGTAGGAAGGCAGAGGTGGGGGTGGGGGCTGCTGGTGAGGGCCAGGTGGAATTGAGACTGTTCTGGCAGGCAGGGCAGGCATAGGGTCTGGCGGCCCCCATTGACCCCACAGCCACACAGGGCTGGGCCAGGGCAGACAGGAGGCAGTGGGGACAGCAGGTCAACCTAGTGAAACAGGCCTCAAAGCCCCTGTTCTCAGGACCCCTTTCTGCTGTGAGGACCCAAAGAGCTTTGTCTACGAGGTTCTGTACCAACGTGAGCCAGCTGGCTGGGAGCTGGCCGTGGGCCCCATCTGCTGCAGTTTGCTGTACTGGGCCAAGTGGATGGAGGCAATCAGCCTCCACAGATGTGTGCCCGGAAGGAGGAGCAGCATTTGAATGAGCTTTTCAGATAATTGTGGGTGCCCTCGCTTAATGGCAAGTGAGAACTAGACCAGGGTGGTTTAGTTCACTGCCACGTGGAACTCGGCTATGTCAAAACCTCTGGTCGCCTCTAAGGGATCTTCACCCCTAGAAATATTTTTCCATAGCAGAACTCGTTTATAATGGGAAATATTTTGCTCTCTGATACACGCAGACAATATCAGGAAGTCACACTCAGTAGTCTCGCCTCCCCCATAAAGTCTCTAGATGTCCAAGACTCAAGATTAAAGAAGTAATGAAGGTCTTGGCAATGGATGAAGTGTCCAAAATGCTAATTTTTACCTCAAAACACAAATGTTAAAGGCCACAAATATTGCCAGATGTTCTCCTTAAAGGAACAGGCTATGTTCAGAAGAATGAACAACATAGTGTGACTATTGTGTCAGTCTTTTGTCAAAAATGGTGTGTTTGGGGGGTGAGTTCTGCCCGTTGCTCCTGCCTGGGGCAGGGCTTCCTGCGAGAGCTGTGACGCTCTGGTCTACAGAAGATGTCCTTCCCATCTTTCATCACAGAGTATTAGACAGTGTGTACACAGGGTCACTGCTTGGCCAAGAGCACTCCAGGGGAAGAGGCACCTCCTGGAGAGGGGGGCAGCACCCCTGGGAGGGCTGCAGCTCTGTGTGCCCATTCTCTGTACCATCAGCAATGTCAGCATCGGGAAGAGGCCACTAATGTTCAAAATTGTTCTGAGAATTGTTTCAGCCTGGAAGATCCCTAAAAAGGTCTTCGACCCCTCAGGGTACATGAGCCATCTGCTGAGACACACTGGTCTAGACAGTGTGGATGGGGGACGTGGGGTTCATGAGCAAGTGTCACTTACACACACCGTGGCTAGGACTCCCCAGCACGGGCCACCCTGAGGCTCCGTAGAGACACTGCACAGCCAGAGCCAGAGCCATGCCAGGTCAAGACGGCGCTGAGCGTGGACCCGCCATGGCATTCCCGCATTCCCAACGGGCCTGGTCAGAGTGTGGGGCCGCTGACCCAGTGGACACAAAAACACCCAGACACACACCTCTAGAAACATGGCCCCAGTAGTACAGGGAAGTGACAAGGGTCCACCGAGCACATGATCCACTCCTACAGGTGACCCTCCACCCTGCCAGCCCATGGGGCAGTGACTAACTCAACCATGGACAGTGCCATTCTCCTCACGGTCCCCTTGTCAGAGCCTGTGGAGCCCCGCAGGGCAGGGGCCTGCAGCATGCTATGGGCCTGGGCGCCCTTCTCCAGCAGGCTCGGTGACAGGTCGATGGAGAAGTTGAACACGCAGACATTGGACTCGAAGCGCGTCTCGTTACTGTGCAGGGTGCACTTGTCCACGTTCCCCAGCGTGTCCTCCGGCCCTTTCTCCACATTGCAGGTGCTGCCCTTAGCTAACGGGGCATCCAAGGTCTGAGAGCTGCTCTTCAGGTCTGTGGGCTCCCTGGAATGCCGGGTCACCTGGTATGGGCTGCCGTCCTCATTGCCCAGGACCTTCAGGGACAGCTTTGGCTCATAGCCACCCACCTCACGGTACAGACGCTCCAGGCTCGTCTCAGCAAGGGAGTACTTAAAGTCTGGAATGGCTAGGGGTTTCGAGGGCTCCTTCAGAAAGTGCAAAAAACTGGCATTAGAAGAAAGAAGCAGTCAGAGTGACAGCCCCCTCCAACAGTCTCCTTCAGCAAGGTCAGTGCCTGTGGCTGAGAACAGTCTCCAGAGCACCCAGACTAAGAAGACCAGAACGACTGTGAGATGGCCTTTCCTCAAACGCTCACATCTGTGAGGTCACCACACAGGGCTGCCCAGCCAGCAAACGTGGCCCATCCCAGACCAAGGTGTGCTGTGCACGTGAAGGGGACACTGGGAAAAGTCCGCGGAATGTCTCACTAACAATCTTTATGCTGACTACACATGGAAATGACTGCATTTTGCATACATTAGGATAAATAAAATACACATGTATCATTAAAATTAATTTCACCTCCCTTACTTTGTCTTAAAGTGGCTTCTGGGGATTTTTAATTGTACATTTTATTTCCATCAGATGGCATTTCTCTCAGTGTGTTTCTGTTTTGAGCCACAGTCCCAAAAGTGTGGTCCGTGGGCCAGCAGCATCACCACCACCAGGAAACTGTTGAAAATGTGGATTCTCAGGCCCCTGTGGGCCACCATGGCAGATGTCCTGCCACCTCACCTGCACAGTGCCCCTTTCCTGCACAGCACAGCTTAGCCCTGGTGGCTCTGCATTGGCTCCTGGGGAACACGTGTCCCTCAGCCTAGTGGGAAACACACAAGCTCTGTCCTTCCTGCTCCCTCCTGGCTGACCTTGTCTTGCACTTCACCTTGCATGAGTCTGGCCCACACAGGGGAAGGCAGTGGCTGGTGGACACGTGGGCAAGGAGACCAAGGGACACCCAGAGGACGGTGGGCGGTGCAGCAGCCAAGGGGCTAACCTGGGGCTCGGGCTCAGACTCGGCCTCCTCTGCAATGCTGGGCTTGAAGACCCTGGGCGGGTAGTACAGGAGGAAACACATGCTGAGTGGCGTGAGGCCTTCATCCGTGCACTTGTTCACATCAGCCCCAAAGTCTAGCAGAAGGTTGACGACGTCACTGTGACAGTGAACCTAGGGGAGATGAGGCTGGACTTGCCAGGACGCACCTGGTCCTTGTAAGGTGTGGGGAGGGTCACCTGGCATCCTACTGCCCCTGGCCAGGCCTCCTACAGCACAGGCACAGGCACTCGAGCTCAGTGAGGCGATAAGGTCAAGCAATGGACAGAGGAATGGACAGGCTGATGTGCCCCAGCCCTCTCTGCCATTTGTGGTCACAGTCACACTCTATGGAGTGGCAAGAAGCAGATGAGGGCACATCAGCGCCTCTCACACCTCAGATCCCCCACCCCCATAAGTGTCACCCTCATGGGTGACCACTCCTGCAGGCACCTGCCAGGTGGGGCTGGGGTCTTACAGCGGCCGCAGCAAGCACAGTGTAGCCCTTCGAATCAGCCACATCAGCACTGGCAAAGTTGTCCCTCAGGATCCTATAAATCCAGTCATGGTCCCCTTTCTCAGCCTTCAGGATCATCTCCTTGGAAAGCTGCTCCTTGGGCCCGTGACGTGCAAAACCACTACGGTTCCCCTGCAGGACAGCATCCATGTTCCAGCTGTTGTGGGCCTTCTTGTTCCTGATAACACGAGAGGCATCAGTGGTGTCATATTGGGTGCTGGATACCCAACCCAACTATAAGAAAGGGCCCAGGGTTGGGCCGCACCTGTGGCTCAGAGTAGGGCGCCGGCGCCATATGCCGGAGGTGGTGGGTTCAAACCCAGCCCCGGCCAAAAACTGCAACAAAATAAATAAATAAATAAACAAACAAAAGATAAAAAAGAAAGGGTCCAGGGTGGGCTGCTTCCCCTCCCCGGTCTGCCTTTCCTCGTTCCTCAGACCTAGAGCCCTCCTTGCTGCCCACACTGTCAGCCCTCGGCACTTAGAGCTCCAGCTGCACCAGGCTGCTCATGGTAACGGGGACGGGTCGCCAGGAGGCAAAGATGCCCAGGCTGACTGTCTGCTTCAGCAGGAGCAGGCAGGCTTCGTGTCTGCTGGGAAACAAGCTCTCACAGCCCAGGCCTGGGTGGGAAGGAGGCTGGCATGAGGGCCCACATCTCAGCACCAAGCACCCACGTCCTGCCCTCTGCTCCTTCGCCTCTTTGAGTTGAGAACATGCATGCCCCATGGCTTGTTCACCACGCAACGCTGCAGCCTCCTCTGTGTACATAAACCCCCTTCGTGACCAAGAACATGTGGATTTATAGCAACTTCTATACTCAACAGTCATCAATGATTAGAGGATTAGTTGATGTTTGCATGGTAGATGGGTGGACGGATGGATAGATGGGTGAGTGGCCCGATAGATGGTTGCATGGGTGGAAGAGCAGCCACTTGTACCCAGCAAATACACATTCTAAAACAGTTTATTGATATCTGAGGACAGAGTTTAGGGAAGGGATTAAAATGTTCTTGAGTATTTTAACTTAAAAATACAAAAAGGCCACCTAAGGAGAGGTGGCCACTGACTTTCATCAGGTGGGGTGAGGGGGTTCTTTGGAGATGAGAGAAGGGCCATCTTTTCATACCATCCTTGGAGGACCCACAGGCCTGGCAGCCCTCCACTCCTGACCTTAACTCTGTTCCCACCCTTGGCTCTCAAGGCAGATCCTGCCTTAACACACAGTGGTGATAATAAACCCTGAGCAGGGCTTGCCCCACAAAGCATCTCCTCACAAATACCATCCCAGGGTCAGGGCCACCAGCTACGACCTGCACAAGAGGAAACAGACTCAGCTCCCAGAGCCAGGACGTGCTCTCGACCCCACCTAAACTCTATCCCAGGCCACAAGCCATTCGGGGGCACACACCAGCTATGGGATACTCACCAAGCAGCCTCTTGACCATTCCTTCCCCACATGGACAGAGACAGCCCGCCTGGCTCCCCGCCACCCTCTTCTCCGCTCCCCCATCACTACTGGACTGCCTCAGTCACTTAATAAGGAAAGTGCTTTGACATTAACCCTGAGAGTTGCTCAGGACCTGGTGGGAAGGACTTCAGGGACCTGCCCCCAGTGCTGGGTCTGCCCAGCAAAGGGACATTGAATGGAGGAGAAAGATCAGACTGGTCACCTGAACTTGTACGTCTGCTTCTGGATTCTGACCAACAAAGGGGTCTCGTTCGTTATAAACCAGGGCTCTTCGTCCTCAATGAATGGAGGGATGTCATTGGCAAAGATCCGGGCATCCAACTCTTGGCGGAAAGAGCACGTCATGGGCAAGTGGCAGCTGTCAGTTGAGTACAAGTGCATTTCCGGGGGTAGTGTCAGGTCATCGTTCAGAAGAAACCGCTTGTACTCATAGAAAAAGGGGTCCTGGTCCTCGTGCAGGCCCCACCCCATCCTCTCCTGGTCCGAGAGGTGGATTCTGGCGGGAGTGTGTGTGAGGAAGCAGCTAAGCTCCGGGAAGCTGCGCAGGGAGAAGCCGCTGGGGACCTCGGTGCACAGCTTGATCAGGTCCTGCCGGAACCACAGCCCCACGTCCTGGCTGCCGTCGGGGTAGGTCTCCACACCCGGGCCAAACCGGTGGTCCGCTTTGTACAGCCCCTTCAGGAAAAATTCAGCAGGGCAAAAAGAGACCATTCAGCAGAGAGGCTCACTTTGGGACCTTTTTTTTTTTTAATCGAAAGAAAACATATTCCTAAGAGATTCATCTGTCCATCCAGCAAACATTTGCTAAGCTCAGTACGTGCCAGACTTGGGACAGGGACCAGCCAGATGCTCCTTCCCTCCTGGGATGGGAAAGCAATCGTGTAAATATTGGATGTGTCAGTGAAAGCACGATGGAGAGAGTGGGGAGGGTGGGGGATGGTGCCGCCAGAGCAGCCTCTGAGAAGGAGGGACAAGCCCAAGGGTCTCGAAGTGAAAGCAACTGGTTTCATGGAGCCCAGCTGGGGCAGCCCGACAGGCTGGGGCAGCAGGTTGGACAGAGAAAGGGGGAGCACGAAAAGGAGGATGAGACGGTCCTCTCTTCCCAGGAACCAGCAGAGCCAGCTGTTTGCTGGCCTTGTCATTTGGGCTAGGTGGTCTCCTGCACGGTGTGCCCAGGAGGGACTCGGACTCAGGCAGGCGCAGCAGCTGCCCAGAGTCAGCAGACCGCACAAAGGTGCCCCTTCCAGGGGAGGTGCATCCCCTTGAGATGGCATGGAGGGTGCCAGCAAGTCCCTGGGTGGGCAGAGGAAACCACGGGGCCAGCAACAGGAACAGCAGGGACGCTGGGCTCCCAGGTCATGCCCTGTGCCCTGTGCCTGTCGTGAGAGGGAAGGCTCCCACTCAGGCTCTCCCTCCACCCCCACCTAGCTGAGCATCTCTGGTGCTGGCCACAGGGCAGGGGCTGGGCACTGGGCATGAGGCTTCCTGATGTTGCCCTCGCCACGGGCTGGCAGCCTGGACGAGGTGGCAGAGAAGAAAGATAACAGGTGGCTTCACTGTGTAGAGGAGCTGAGGGTGGAGGTGCAGACAGGCCAGGAGGGGGCTGTGGGGACACCCTGGAAGCTTCAGAGTTACCAAGGCAGTGGAAAACATCAAAACAAGAAAAGAGGGCTGCAGGCAGAGGGCAGGCAAGGCCAAGGCAGGAGCTGCAGATGGCATCATGTCTAAAGAGGCCCCCGCCACCTCAAGGTCCATTGTGAGGACACATCCCGAGGAAAGAATCTGAATGCCTCACAGATGTAGTCACAAACCTGTTCACCACAATCTATTGATAACAGCCAACAGTAATATCCCAAGGATTAAATAAGCCAACAATAATATCCCAAGGATTAAATAAGGCATGTCCACAGGCTGAACATCACACAGGCCATAAGAATTCTGTTTCTGGTTTGCACTGATTTTTTTGCCAACAATCCCACTCCTAGGAAGGCATCCCAAAGTCTACCAGTGGAATGCAGAGATTCGGGGGCAAAATCATCCCCCAATGGACCATTTGTTCAGCAAAGACCGTGGGACTATGGGAGGGCATGTCCCCAGGGTCGGCCTCCAGGACCACCAGAACTATAGGTGAGGGCAGCACAGAGGAAAAAGGGATGTCCTCATACCTGTTCATGCTCTGTAAAGACAGAGATAAGCCCCAAACTGTGAAGTCGGTCACCTGTGGCAAAGGAGAGACCAGGACGGAGGAGAAAGGAATCAAAGCTGGAACTCCTCCTCTGGACAAAACTTGGTTTCTAGATTTGACTTTGGAATAATGCTAATTACTTGCATGATTACAAAACAAAATGAAACAGAGATTTAACAAATAGAATCCTCAGAAAGCAAGGGAACACAGCTCTGTATCCAGGTGGTAGATTGACCAGAGAGGAGTCATCATGTGGCTCCCAAGGCGTGACCTGAGTCCACATCTTTGGGGACCAGCCTTGGAACAAAGAACAGCAGAGAAATCCTCAACTGTTCTCAGGAATCATAATGGTAGGGATTACACTGTGTCATCATTCTGAAGCAACAGGACACATTTTATGAAATAAAGCAAAAAGAAATTTGCTAATGGCTAGAAACCGAATATTTAAAGCCTCAGAACGAAGAAATACAAACACAATACCACAGCTGCTCAGTAAGAATCCTGTGCCCCTGAATTGGAACTGAAAACATCAGCTTGAAATGAACATGGATTTTCTCATTTTTAAAAAGCATTTTGAGGGGGCTGAGTGTGGTGGCTCACGCCTGTAATCCTAGCACTCTGGAAGGCTGAGGTGGGTGGATCACCTGAGCTCAGGAGTTCAAGACCAGCCTGACCAAGAGCTAAACCTCATCTCTAAAACTAGCCGGGCATTGTGGTGCTTATAGTCCCAGTTACTTGGTAAGCTGAGGCAAGAGAATAACTGGAGCCCAAGAGTTTGAGGTTACTGTAAGCTGTGATGCCATAGCACTCTACTGAGGGTGACAAAATGAGACTCTGTCTCAAAGATAATTTTTTTTTAAACACATCTAAGGTCCTCTTGCAACACATGAGTGACCACCTGCAGCACACCAGTTGAAAAATCACTGCCCAAGACAACAACCATCAACTTTGCCCAGAACCACACAGCTGATGGTTGCTGCACTGGGTGGGATGTGGCTGTGCCCACTGGCCACTCGTCATGCCCACATCACAGAGGGAAAGATGACCGGTCATGTGCGCCATGTGACTTCCAGCAGAGACAAAGGTGAGAGTGGAGAAATGACAGTCTCTTCTAGGAATGGAGTTAGAACAGGTGGACATCCACCAGCGAAGGCAGGAAGAGGAGGAGCGATCACAGACCTAAAAGTAGGGGCTTACGACTCAACACTTAGAAGAGATCACAGACCTAACGGTAAGGGCTAAGACTCAACACTTAGACGAGATCACAGACCTAACGGTAAGGGCTAAGACTCACCACTTAGAAGAGAACACAGACCTAACGGTAAGGGCTAAGACTCAACACTTAGAAGAGATCACAGACCTAACGGTAAGGGCTAAGACTCAACACTTAGAAGAGATCACAGACCTAACGGTAAGGGCTAAGACTCACCATTTAGAAGAGAACACAGACCTAACGGTAAGGGCTAAGACTCAACACTTAGAAGAGATCACAGACCTAACGGTAAGGGCTAAGACTCAACACTTAGAAGAGAACACAGACCTAACGGTAAGGGCTAAGACTCAACACTTAGAAGAGATCACAGACCTAACGGTAAGGGCTACGGCTCACCACTTAGAAGAGATCACAGACCTAACGGTAAGGGCTAAGACTCACCATT